>CM053271.1:71408898-71607521 GCA_028583415.1 Protea cynaroides | reverse complement strand
GATGCGAAGGACCAGCCTCATGAGAAGGACCGGCCTCAGGTGCAGGAGCCGCCGCGAGAAGATGTACCAACTCCATCCGCTTGTGTGGGTGATGGCGGGGGTATCGCGTCGACATCCATATACATGCGATCGTCATCGTCGACCGGATCCCCACGAGCTCTAGCAGCAGCAGCAGCAGCCTCAGCATCAGCCACCTCGATACGAGTGTGAGGGCGCACCATCGCGTTCCTCTCCTCATCGTTAACCTCAACATCTCGCAGTCCCATCTTGCAGATAGCCTCCCAATTTAGAGGCGACAAGAAGGTCTTCTCCTGGATTTTCTCATCTACCAGATCCACCCCCAGACGGGTCGGTAACACTTGTAATCATGCGTCCATATGGTAGATTACCCCTATGACCGGACAATGTGGCACTAATCATCGTCCGCATGATGATGTAAGGAAGGCGAGACCGGTCGACGAGTGCGAATGCTGTAGATCAAGAACCGGGTCAGCCTGAGAAACCCTCTCATAGTGCCCACTCTGCGGGATTAGATTATCTTTGGATAATCTTGCAGAAGACCCGTGGAGCTAGATGCAAGTAGCAAGCTCTCATCTGCCATCTATCGGGACGGAGCAACTGGTTGTCGATCTCTACCCTCATCTCCATCTCAACAAACTGTGGCTCTCCCGGCGCACAGTACACCATATGGCCATCTTAGGGAATGCCAAACAGCTCGGCCAGTTGCCGATAATCAAAAGAAATGTGCACCCCCTTGACATAACTGGTGATGCGCAAATCCTAACCATGCTCAACGTCATTGTAATTCCCCACCATCTGGAGATTACAATAGAACTGGCGTACCAAGTCTGGACATGTGCACGCATCGTATGTGATGACAGGGAGCCACCCCATATCACCTAACGCTCCCTCTGCATTGAACAAGGCTAGCTCAGCCAAGTTCACCATGCGACCCCCTTCAACCTTCTTACGGGCATAGTCAGCATACTGTGCCTCGGCTTCATTCGAACGGAAGCGAAGTGGATCACGCACCCTGGGTATTTTGGTACGAGAATAGTATCTGCAAAATATGAAAGAGGAAGTAAACAAGGAGTTAATAGGATAAAAATCCGAAATTTGATTTAATAACGATGTAAGTTGACCATAAAGCTCCATTTCTCGCCACACAAGTGGGCATAAGAACTTACGTAGGTTAAAACATATCCTACAACCCACATGCAGTAGGAAATTTTAACTGACGATGTCCAATTTGAAGAAATTCAAGAAAAATAAAAAATGTTGACAAATTAGGGCAAAAAGAGAAAATTTCAAGTTTCTCGATGACCAACCGATGAAACTCAGAAATTTTTGAGGGCTTTCGTTCCTCGAGACACCAATAATAAAAGCCCCAACAAAAATCGAATTTTTACGGTTGGAAAAAGTTTAATTTGAAAAATAGGAGTTAAACGGGCAAAAACCTAGAAAAGAAAACCTAAAAACAGGTAAAAACGGGAAGACATACCTGTAGGGATGACGTGGATGTCAAAACCCGGAGTTAAACCGACCAAAAATAGTAGAGTGGCACTGTAGCAACTCAGAGAGTAGAGACGAGTCGAAACGGAGGAGGAATAGTGAGAAATGACCCAAAATCGGATCTTAAAAATCTGATTTTTGGTCCGAGGGTCAGACAATTCGACTGACACCATCGACCCTCGGATCGAACCTCCAATCGACCCTCCAATCGACCCTCGGCTCTCGGGAATCTGACAGAAAATCGAGGGTCGGACTGTGGGTCGAATAACCATCGACCCTCGCATCGACTCTCAGCTCTCGGGAAGAACAGGTCATTCCCAGGGTCGGATACCAAGGGTCGGACATACCATCGACCCTCACCATCGACCCTACATAGAAAAAACAGTATTTTTTTTTTACAGAATGAATTGAGGATTTTAAATTTTATATCGGTTAGCGTTCCTACATGAAGTATAAATGATTTCTCACTGATTTTGATGATTTTCAGGCACCACCCATCTCAGAAGGAAATATGTCTGGACGTAGAGTGACCCGACAAACCCGAAACACAGTCCCACCACCACCACCCGTGGAGGAGACTAGTCAAGAGAATAACCATGTACCGGAAAATCCAGAACCGGTAAACCCTACAAACTTGCCACCTCCACCACCGAGCTAGCAACGTGGTGATGAATCGCACAGCAGCTGCAGCGGATGCAACACGCCGCAGCTCGGATGCGAGGTTGCCATGGGAATAATGTTTCAAGCCACTCGGGCTGCACCCATGCACACGGGGCAAGCCGGTGCAGCACCGGTGGGTAACCACCCAGCTCCTCGGACACCTCGAAGAACCGGCTGCACAGATTCCAGTGTAGGTCCCGGAAGCGAGACAGGCTAATTATCGGTATCCACCCCATATGTTTGGGGCATATCAAAACCGGATGGATCACTCTCGACTGGTCGAGAGGTTTTTGAAGATGAAGCCCGGGGAATTTAATGGCAAACCGTCCGATCCATTATTGCCAGCACACTGGATAGACGAGATGGAAAGAAATTTTCTTATGATGACTATTACTGAAGAGGAGAAAGTATTGTGTGCCACATTCATGCTCAAAGGCAACGCACATCATTGGTGGAAATTGACCAGGGCTTTCTTTGAGAAATATTTTCCACGAAGCTTTAGAGATTCGATGGAGAAGGAGTTCCTAAGTCTTTATCAGGGACAGATGTCGGTTGATGCGTACCAACAGCGTTATGAAGAGTTGTTTTTCTTCGCACCACTGAGTATGCAAGAAGAAGAAACTAAAACCCATAGGTTTGTCACGGGACTGAGAGGAAGCATCAAGGAACATGTTCTGGGATTAGAAAAGACAATATATAATGAAGCCGTCCCGATTGCTCGAGTGATTGAATCGAGCCGTAAGGAGAGTTATCTCGAACCGGAACAGGGGGCATCAAGAGATCAGCCGGAAACTCCTACAACGGAGGAAATGCCGGGACGTATAAGTCTTTCCGTCCTCGAAACTTTACTACTGCACCCAAGACCACTTCACCAGTGCAACCTCGGTCAAAGTTAAATTCTGAGTTCGAAGTGTTTTAATCGCAACCAACCCGGACATATGGCAAGGGAGTGCCCAAAGCCCAAGAAGCGCTTACATCGGGGGACGGGTATATGCTGTTACATCCGAGGATGCGGCCGCATCACCCGATGTGGTCACGGGTTATGACTGAAACTTTTAAAGTTATAATTACATTAAATGAGCATGTAGACTAAGTAAAGATAAATCACGGGTATTGTACCTATAAATGGCGTACCCGCCAGTACTCTTCGATTCCGGAGCTACTCATTCATTTATATCTGTGTCATTTGGAAAGAAGACAAAATTACCCATCAAAACATTGGACTACAAATTACTTGTACGGTCACCGATGGGGTTAGAAGTGGAACTAGAAAAGGGTTATGGACCATGTCCAGTTCTCATTGGAGAGTAGACCTTAGAGGCAACCTTGATACAACTTGAGATGGCAGACTTTGATGTCATATTGGGAATGGACTGGTTAGCTCGGCATTTTGCAAATTTGTTATGCGCCGAAAAGAAGCTAACATTCAAAGGCAAAGAAGGGGCAGAATTCAGTTTCTCGGGAACCAAACTTCCCCGGAGACGCAAGCTCATACTTTCAGCATCAAAGGCTAAGAAATGTCTTGAGAAGGGAGCAGTCGGGTATCTTGTATCAGTAGTCGACCTAGCCAAGGAAGTACCACGAATGGAAGACATTGACGTTGTTCGGGATTACCCTGACGTATTTCCGGAGGAACTACCCGGATTACCACCCGACCGTGCTACACACGGAGCCGCACCCGTATCAAAAGCACCTTATAGAATGGCTCCTACTGAACTGAAGGAATTAAAAGCACAACTACAAGAACTGCTAGACAAGGGTTATATTCGACCTAGTATATCTCCATGGGGGGCACCGGTATTGTTCGTGAAAAAGAAGGATGGTAGTGTTCGATTGTGTATCGACTATCGGGAGTTAAACAAACTAACAATCAAGAATCGATATCCACTACCCAGGATCGATGACTTATTCGATCAGTTACAAGGAGCAAAAGTATTTTCTAAGATCGATCTTCGATCGGGGTATCATCAGCTGAAGATTAAAGAAGGTGATATTCCGAAGACCGCATTCAGGACCAGATATGGACATTATGAATTTTTGGTTATGTCATTCGGATTAACTAATGCACCGGCAACGTTCATGGAACTTATGAACGAGTTTTGCATGATATGTTGGATATGTCGGTTATAGTATTAATTGACGACATATTGGTATATTCCAAGGATAAGGAAACCCATATCAAAAACCTAAACGCAGCCCTACAGCGTTTAAGGAAAGAGAAGCTATATGCCAAATTTTCTAAGTGTGAGTTTTGGCTAAGTGAAGTCGCATTCCTAGGCCACGTGGTATCCGAGAAAGAATCAAAGTGGACCCCGCAAAAATCGAGGTTATTGTGAAGTGCGAAGCACCAAAGAGCGTTCGAAATTAAAAGTTTTCAGGGTCTAGCTGGTTATTATCGGAGATTCGTAGAAGACTATTCTCGGATTGCCGTACCTCTCACCAGCTTGACTAAGAAAGGCGAGAAGTTTGTGTGGACCGACAAATGTGAGAAGAGCTTCCAGACATTGAAGGCCAGATTGATATCCGCCCCGATTTTGACCATTTCCGTTCCAGGGCAGACATTTACTTTTATACACTGATGCATCGGGATTGGGATTAGGATGTGTGCTCATGCAAGGAGAGTAAGTGATTGCTTATGCTTCAAGACAGTTAAAGGTACATGAGAAAAATTATCCCACTCATGATCTGGAGCTAGCGGCGATGGTACATGCGGTCAAGATATGGAGACATTACCTATACGGGAGAAATTTCAGATTAAGTCGGACCATAAAAGTTTTACTTATCTATTCAATCGGAAGGAGTTGAATATGAGACAAAGGAGATGCCCGGAACTATTGAAAGACTATGATTGTGATATCCAAGTATCATCCGGGAAAGCGAACGTGGTAACGGATGCATTGAGCGGAAAAGCAATGATAAAATCTCAAGGAGAAGTTAGCACGACTACAGCAATGTGTACCAATGGAATGGTGTTCAATCACGGCAACGAACAAGATGTGATAGATACAACGGATGAATCAGCCAACCAAGGGTTTATTCATCGGTTCTCGAATATGTTCGCGGCATTGAAGATTATACCGGATATAGTGGACCGAAATGAAGACAGTTATCAAATCAGATCCTTATCCGAGAACAGGACAAGAAGATATTGGGAAAGGTAGGACCAACCCCGAGTTCACCTTGGATGACGAAGAAGGTACTGAAATATAAAGGGAGAATATGTGTACCTGAAACAAAAAGTATGGACATTAGACACCGACCGATGAAAGAAGCCCATACCACCATCTATTCGATACATCCCGGAAGTACAAAAATGTATCATGATCCGAAGAAATTATATTAGTGGAGGGGAATGAAAGCGGATGTAGCTTAGTTCGTGTCTCAATGCCTAAATTGTCGGAAAGTAAAAGCTAAACGACAAAGACCCGCATGAGTTACAGACCATTACCGTAACCAGCATAGAAATGGGACTGCATCACTATGGACTTCATCACAGGACTACCATTGACTCCTCCAAGGAGTTGACGCAGTTTGGGTGATTGTGGACCGTCCGACTAAAACAACTCGCTTCATACCGATACAACCCCAATATACACTAGAAAGGTTAGCAAAGCTGTATGTGGATAATATTGTTCGGTTACATGGTGTTCCGGAAAGCATTGTGTCCGATAGAGATCCACGATTTACTTCCAAATTTTGGGGAAGGACTGCAAAAGGCTATGGGTACGACATTGAAGTTTAGTACTGCATTCCACCCACGGACGGATGGATAGTCGAACGCATAATCCAGATTCTAGAAGATATGCTACGAGCATGTGTGATTGATTTCAAAGGATCATGGGATGAAAAGTTATCATTGATCGAGTTTGCTTACAATAACGGCTATCGGGGCTACTATACGGATGTCACATTATGAAGACCTTGTATGGCGGGAAGTGTCGAACTCCCTTGTTTTGGAATGAAGTTGGAGAACGTAGTATTGTTGGACCGAATTTGTTGAAGAGACTTGTCGAGTGGTCGACATCATCAAGGAAAGAGTAAGAACAACTCGGAACCGTCGGATGCAATATGCGGATACTCGACGAAGGGATCTAGAGTTCGCCGTAGGTGATAAAGTATTTCTGAAGGTATCGCCTATGCGAGGATTGAAGAGGATCGGACAGAAAGGAAAACTAAGTCCAAGATATGTCGAACCATATGAAATTCTAGCTAAGCATGGAAAATTGGCTTATCAGTTAGCACTACCACTATCTATGTCTAGTGTGCATGACGTATTTCACATTTCCCTATTGAAGAAGTATGTCAAAGACCCAACGCATGTCTTGACAGTAGATTTGCCGAAATTGACTGATGATTTGACATTCGAAGTAACACCAACAGAAATCACCAGCCGAAAGGTTCAACGTCTACGCAACAGAGATATCTACTATGTTAAGGTCATATGGAAAAGTAGAGACATGGAAGAAATTACATGGGAAGAAGAAAATGCTATGCGGAAACAATACCCACACTTATTTGATTTAGAAGGTACGTACAATTTCGAGGATGAAATTTTTATAAGTTGGGGGGAGTTGTAAGACCCGTGTCAATCTAACCCGGTCTTACCACCTTGAACCAGGTTTACCCATCATGGTCGAGTCAAATGGACCAAGGACGTGAAGGAGATCGAGATCCCAGGTATAAAATCGACCCAAAAACATTTAAAATTAGGGGAGGGTCGCACACCCAGTTAAGCAGGGTCGGACCTCCCAAAATAGAAAGTCAGACCCTTGGTTTTGAAGGGAGGGTCGGACAGCTTAAGACCCTAGGGTCGACGGGATCATCGACCCTCCCATCGACCCTCGGTTTCTATATTTTTCGATTGGGATTCTTTCCAAATCTCAATGGGACTTATTTAGGATGTTCCTAGTCTATTTAAAGGACGTCCCTAAGCCACTTTCACTCCTTTCACAACCCTAATCGAATTGAGAGAAAGAGAGGAGAAGGAAAGAGGAAGAAGAAAGGGAAGGAAGAGAAATTTAGCCAAAAGAGAAGAGTTTCAGAGAAAGATTAACTTTCTCAGGTATGGATACTAATTCTATGAGTTTCTACAGACCTTAGGGTAGTAATTAATAAGAATGTGATCTCGGAGAAACCCAAACCATTAAGTTATGGTTAGGTTTTCATGAAAAACCATAGGAGGATGCATGAAAACTATTTAGATGGATTATACATGGTTCTAGACCATGGAATGAATGTTGAATGAATGTAGGAAGCAAGCCATAGGACCCCAAACACGAAGAATGGATTTAAAAGTGGGAATTGGACCCGAGTGCACCGAGGGTCGCACCCAGGGTCGATAGGCCAACCGACCCTAGGTTTTTATGACCATCGACACTCAGCATTCGGGAAGTGCAGAAAGAGGGGAGGGTCGATAGACCCATCGACCCTCAGTTGACAGAATGGTTTTTAAATTCTGAATTAATTTTAATTAAATTCTATCGACTTTGTTAGGTCTTCTAGCAATATAATAATAATATAAAGGTGATTTTAAAGCTTGGAAAAGTATCTTTTAGCAAGCTAAGGTGAGGAACCTTAACTCCAAACTAAATTGGTTAATAATAAACTGTTTTCTATTTTTGAGTCCTATGCTATGCTTGATTCTATGCGAATATGTTTGTAATGTGCATACAGCATGCCATCCAATATTTCTATTACTTGTTCATGCATATTTACTTTGTTGTTTATAACATGATGATGATGATGATGATAGGAATAGGCATGTGCTTATATGTGTGAGGTAGATGTGCTTGATGCGAGCGAGTATCAGGGGGGGTGTGATGAGAATGTCAATAAACGTTAACCTTTGGCGGGTCTCAGCACTTTACCTCTATTTCCAACTCAACTCTTGTGCATTGGCATCGTCGTATCGCCATTACTATAGCAGAACTATTATGTCGTAGAGTATCAGGGAGGTGGTCTCGGTCCTTGTAGTCTCTGACTCTACCGGGGGGCCTTAGCTCTATCTTTATGGACATTCTGAGGGATGCTGGGGTGAGGCCTTGGATACACTGTTTGGCATTAGGATTGGTTAGTTGCGAGCCCAGTTTGCAGCCCTCGCCAATAGGGGCTTAGGTGTTGGTATGGCACTATATAGCAATAAACGTAACCTTTGTTATATAATGTTCATGATTGGGTGCATGTGAGTTGACGATAAACGTGATCTTCGGGTAACGTCACACACTTGTGTATAGAGGCGGAGTCAATAAACGCGACCTTTGGCTACCTCAACCTTTCTATAGCATACTACAAACTTTAAACCGGACCAATGATATAAATTGACTTTTTACATGCATATGTGTTGTTGCATTGTTTTGGCTACTCACTGAGCCGTGTTGTGTGCTCACCCCTCGACGTCGAATATGTTTAGTTGATGATGCAGGTTACACAGTTGAAGATTATAAAAACGCGTCTTATTATAAATTATCCGCTAGTGTGTATTACTCTGATTATGATTATGGATGTGTGAAAGTTTGGATAACGCGGGGATAGCCTATTAGAGATCCTGGTTGAACCGTTGGTTTGTTAGCGGTTCATCACACCATTCTGGTTAGACCAAAATTGAGGTGTGACAATGCTCGTGCACTTTGAATGAAAAATAAGAAGAAGAATATTGAAGCAGAAAGAGGAAAAAAAAGAAGAAGAAGAGGAGGAAATAAGAATAATGAAGATGAAAAAACAAAAAGAATGAAGAAGAAGGATAAGGAGAAAGAAGAAAAATAATGAAGAAGAAACACAAAGAAGAAGAAAAAGAAGTTGAATGAAGCAGAAGAAGAAAAAGAAAGAAGAAGAATGATGACGAAGAAAAAGAAGAAGAAGATGATGATTGATGAAGAAGAATGTAGGAGAAGAATGAGGAACAAAGAAGAAGAACGAAGAATGAAGAAGAAGAATGAAGAAAAGAATGAGAAAGAATAATATAAAAGAAGAACAATAAAGAAGAAGAATGTATGAGAAGATGAAGAAAGTAGTTGAAAGAAGAAGAAAGAAAAATAAAGAAGAAGAAAAAGTAGAAGAAGAACAAAAAAGAAAGAAAAAGAATCAAAAGAAATTTACCTAAGAAAAAAAAGTAGAAGTTCGCTGGCGCACTTTTGAAGGGCACTGGCGCACTTTTTCTTCTTCTTTTACTTCTTCTTTTATCATGTCCTTTTTTGCTTTTGCTTCTTCATTCTTCTTCTCCATCTCCTTTTTCCTTTGGCTTCTTCTTTCTTCTTCTTCTTTCTTCTTCTTCATTCTTCTTCTTCTTTCTTCTTCTCATTCATCTTCTTATTTTTCTTCTTGTTCATTCTTCTTCTGTTTTCCACCTTTTAGTGACACTATGGGTTACGATCATCTCATTTGTTAGCATCCTTGTTTATTCTTTTGGCAATCTGAGTTGAAGTCCCAACTCTTTCTTCTTACGATTAAGTTACTCTCTAGCTTAATTGCATTTGGATTCCCTCTGTTTCTAGAAGATGCGGTTGATCTTGAGTGTAGGTTTTGCAACACAGATTGTCAAAAGAATAAAATTTGGATGTCTAACTGCATGAGATAATCGTGAACCATATTGTCAAAAAAAGATGCAAACTGTGCTCCCGCTCTACGAATGGAAAAGAAGACATAGAATAATGAAGTAGAAAGAGGAAAAAGGAGAAGAAGAAGAAGCGGACAAAACAAGAAGAATGAAGAAGAAGAAAGAAGAAGAATGAAGAAGAAAGAGGAAATGAAAGAAGAAAAATAATGAAGAAAAAAGATGAATAAGAGGAAAAGGGAGAAAAAGAAGAAGAATGAAGAAGAAGAAGAAGAAGAACGAAGATGAAAAGGAAAGAAGAAGAATGAATATGAAGAAAAAGAAGAAGAAGATGAAGGTTTAAAAATGGCGAAGAAGAATGGAGAAAAAGAAAAAGAATAAGTAGAAGAAGACGAATGAAGAAGAAGAAGACGAATGAAGAAGATTGAAGAAAAAAATGAAAAAGAAGGAAGAAGAACATACAAAAAGAAGAAGAATGAATGAAGTAGAAGAATGTAGAAGAAGAATGAGGAACAAAGAAGAATGGAGAATGAAGAATGAAGAAGATGAATGAAGAAAAGAAAGTGGAAGAAGAACACAGATGAAGAAGAATGAAGAAGAAGAATGTAGAAGAAGGATGAAGAACAAAGAAATATAATAAAGAAGAAAAAGAAGAAGACGAAGAAAGTAGTTGAAAGAAGAAAAAAGAAAAAGAAAGTAGAAGAAGAATTAGAAGAAGAACGAAAAAGAAAGAAGAAGAATCAGAAGAAATTTACCACAAAAAAATAAAAGAAGTTGATGTTCGCTAGCGCACTTCTGAATGGCGCAGGCGCACTTTTTCATCTACTTCTTCTTCATTATTCTTCTTTTACTTCTTCTTTCATCATGTCCTTTTTTTCTTTTTCTTCTTCTTTCTTCTTCTTCCGTCTTCTTTTTCCTTCTTCTTCATTTTTCTTCTTCTTCATTCTTCTTCTTCTTTCATCTTCTCATTCATCTTCTTATTTTTTTTTCTTTTTCATTCCACTTATGTTTTCCACCGTTTTGAGACACTATGGGTTAGGATCATCTCATGCCTTACCATCCAAGTTTTATTCTTCTGACGATCTGAGTTGAAGACTCATGCCTTAACTCCTTTTTCGTAGGATTATGCTACTCTCTAGCTCGATCGCATTTGGATTCCATCTGTTTCTAGAAGATACAGTTGAGCTTGAGTGTAGGGTTTGCAACTCAGATTGTCAGAAGAATAAAATATGGATGCAAACTGCATGAGATGATCGTGAATCATATTATCATAAAAATGTTCAAAATATGTACGTGCACTTTCAATGAAAAATAAGAAGAAGAATAATGAAGCAGAAAGAGGAAAAAGAAGAAGAAGAAGAGGAGGAAATAAGAAGAATGAAGATGAAAAAACAAGAAGAATGAAGAAGGAGGAGGAGAAAGAAGAAAAATAACGAAGAAGAAACACAAAGAAGAAGAAAAAGAAGATGAATGCTGCAGAAGAAGAAAAAGAAAGAAGAAGAATGATGACAAAGAAAAAGAAGAAGAAGAATGTAGAAGAAGAATGAGGAACAAAGAAGAAGAATGAAGAATGAAGAAGAAGAATGAAGAAAAGAATGTGAAAGAATAATATAAAAGAAGAATAATAAAGAAGATGAATGTAGAAGAAGATGAAGAAAGTATTTTAAAGAAGAATAAAGAAAAAGAAAGAAGAAGAAGAAGCAGAAGAAGAACGAAAAAGAAAGAAGAAGAATCAAAAGAAATTTTCCACAAAAAAAAAAGAAGTAGAAGTTCGCTGGCGCACTTTTGAAGGGCACTGGCGCACTTTTTCATCTTCTTCTTCTTCTTTATCCTACTTCTACTTCTTCTTTCATCATGTCCTTTTTTGCTTTTTCTTCTTCATTCTTCTTCTCCGTCTCCTTGTTCCTTTTGCTTCTTATTTCTTCTTCTTCATTCTTCTTCTTCATTCTTCTTCTTCCTTCTTCTTCTCATTCATCTTCTTATTTTTCTTCTTGTTCATTCTTCTTCTGTTTTCCACCTTTTTGTGACACTATGGGTTACGATCATCTCATGTGTTAGCATCGTAGTTTTTTTCTTCGAACAATCTGAGTTAAAGTCCCAACTCATTCTTCTTGGGATTAAGCTACTCTCTTGCTCAATCGCATTTGTTTTCCCTCTGTTTATAGAAGATGCGGTTGAGCTTGAGTGTAGGTTTTACATCACAGATTGTCAGAAGAATAAAATTTGAGTGTCTAACTGCATGAGTTGATCGTAAACCATATTGTCATAAAATGGTGCAAACTGTGCTCCTGCTCTATGAATAGAAAAGAAAACTAAGAAGAATGAAGTAGAAAGAGGAAAAAGAAGAAGAAGAAGAAGAGGATGAAACAAGAAAAACGAGGAAGAAGAAAAAGAAGAACGATGATGAAAAAGAAAGAAGAAGAATGAAGATGAAGAAAAATAAGAAAAAGAATGGAAAAAAAGAATGAAAAAGAGGAAAGAAGAACATAGAAGAAGAAGAAGAAGAATGAAGGAGAAGAATGTAGAAGAAGAATGAGGAACAAAGAATAATGAAGAATGAAGAATGAAGAAAATAATGAGAAAGAAGAACACAGATGAAGAAGAATGAAGAAGAAGAATGAAGAAGAAGAATGTAGACGAAGCATGAAGAACAAAGAAATAGAATGAAAAAGAAAAAGTAGAAGATAAAGAAATTAGTTGAAAGAAGAAGAAAGAAAAAGAATGTTGAAGATGAAGTAGAATAAGAACGAAAAAGAAAAGAGAAGAATAAGAAGAAATTTACCAAACTAAAAAAAAAAAGATGTAGAAGTTCGCGGGCGAACTTCTGAAGGGCGCGGGCGCACTTCTCAAGTGCACTGGTGCACTTCTTCATCTACTTCTTCTTCTTTATTCTTCTTCTACTTCTTCTTTCATTATGTCCTTTTTTTTTCCTTTTCTTCTTCATTCTTCTTCTTCCATTTTCAATTTCCTTTTTCTTCATCTTTCTTCTTCTTCATTCTTCTTCTTCTTTCTTCTTCTCATTCATCTTCTTATTTTTCTTCTTCTTCATTCTTCTTCTATTTTTTACCTTTTTGTGACACTATGGATTATGATCATCTCTTGTCTTAGCATCCATGTTTTATTCTTCCAACAATCTGAGTTGAAGACTCAAGACTCAACTCCTTCTTCTAAGGATTAAGCTACTCTCTAGCTCAATCGCATTTGGATTCCCTCTGTTTCTAGAAGATGCGGTTGAGCTTCAGTGTAGGGTTTGCAACTCAGACCGTCAGAAGAATAAAATATGGATGCTAACTGCATGAGATGATTGAGAACCATATTATCTTAAAAAGGTGCAAAATATGCTTGTGCATTTTGAATTAAAAATAAGAAGAAGAAGAATGAATTAAAAATAAGAAGAAGAAGAATGAAGCATAAAGATGAAAAAAAGGAAGAAGAAAAAGAAGAAGAGGATGAAATAAGAAGAACGAAGATGAAGAAACAAGAAGAATGAAGAAGAAAGGTGAAGAGAAAGAAGAAAAATAATGAAGAAGAACCACGAGGAAGAAGAAAAAGAAGATGAATGAAGACGAAGAAGAAAAAGAAGGAAGAAGAATGAAGATGAAGAAAAAGAAGAAGAAGATGAAGATTGAAGTAGAAGAATGTAGAATAAGAATAAGGAACAAAGAAGAAGAATGAAGATTAAAGAATGAAGAATGAAGAAGAAGAACAAAGAAAGGAATGAGAAATAAGAACATAAAAGAATAAGATTGAAGAAGAAGAATGTAGAAGAAGCATGAAGAACAAAGAAAAAGAATGAAGAAGAAAAAGAAGAAGATGAAAAAAGTAGTTGAAAGAAGAAGAAAGAAAAAGATAGAAGAAGAAGAAGTAGAAGTAGAACGAAAAAGAAAGAAGAAGAATCAAAAGAAATTTACCACAAAAAAAAAAAGAAGTAGAAGTTCACTGGCGCACTTCTGAAGGGCGCGGGCACAGTTCTAAAGTGCGCGGATCTTCTTCTTCTTCTTCTTCTTTATTCTTCCACTACTTCTTCTTTCATCATGTCTTTTTTTTCTTTTTCTTCATCATTCTTCCTCTTCCGTCTTCTTTATCCTTTTTCTTCATCTTTTTTTCTTCTTCATTCATCTTTTTCTTTCTTCTTCTCATTCATCTTCTTATTTTTCTTCTTCTTCAATCTTCTTCTGTTTTCCTCCTATTTGAGACACTATGGGTTACGATCATCTCATGTGTTAGCATCCATGTTTTATTCTTCTGACAATCTGAGTTGAAGACCCACCTCCTTCTTCTTAGGATTAATCTACTCTCTAGGTTAACTGCATTTGATTTCTCTCTATTTCTAGAAGATGCGGTTGACCTTGTGTGTAGGGTTTGCAACTCAGACTTCAGAAGAATAATATATGGATGCTAACAGCAGGAGATCATCGTGGACAAAATTATCATAAAATGGGGCAAAATGTGCTCTTGCTCTTTAAATGAAAAAAGAAGAAGAAGAAGAATGAAGCAGAAAGAGGAAAAAGAAGAAGAAGCAGAGGAGGAAACAAGATGAATGAAGATGAAGAAAGAAAAAGAATGAAGAAGAAAGAGGAAGAGAAAGAAGAAAAATAATGAAGAAGAAAGACGAAGAAGAAGAAAAAGAAAAAAAAGAAGAATTAAGAAAAAGAAGATAAAGAAAGAAGAAGAACGAATATGAAGAAAAAGTAGTAGAAGAAGAAGATGAAGATTGAAGAAGAAGAAGAATGTAGAAGAAGAATGAGGAATAAAGAAAAAGAATGGAGAATGAAAAATGAAGAAGACGAATGATGAAGAAAAAAGAAGAAGAAGATAAAGATTGAAAAATGGCGAAGAAGAATGGAGAAAAAAAAGAAGAATAAGTAGAAGAAGACGAATGAAGAAGAATGAAGAAAAGAAGGAAATAGAAGAAAGAAGGACATAGAAGAAGAAGAAGAAGAAGAATGAAGAAGAAGAATGTAGAAGAAGAGGAAAAAAGAAAAAGAAAGAAGAATGAAGAAGAAGAACGAAGAAAAGATTGGGAAAGAAGAACACAGAAGAAGAAGAATGAAGAAGAAGAATGTAGAAGAAGTATGAAGAACAAAGAAAAAGAATGAAGAAGAAAAAGAAGAAGATGAAGAAAGTAGTTGAAAGAAGAAGAAAGAAAAAGAAAGAAGAAGAAGAAGTGGAAGAAGAACGAAAAAGAAAGAAGAAGAAAAAAAAAAAGAAGTAGAAGTTTGCTGGCGTACTTCTGAAGGGCACTGGTGCACTTCTCCATCTTCCTCTTCTTATTTATTCTTCTTCTACTTCTTCTTTCATCATGTCCTTTTTTTCTTTTTCTTCTTCATTCTTCTTCATCCATCTTCTTTTACCATTTTTTTCTTCTTTCTTCTTCTTCATTCTTCTTCATCTTTCTTCTTCTCATTCATCATCTTATTTTTCTTCTTCTTCATTCTTCTTCTGTTTTTCACCGTTTTGTGACACTATGGGTTACAGTCATCTCATGTGTTAGCATCCAAGTTTTATTCTTCTGACAATCTGAGTTGAAGAGACTCAACTCCTTCTTCTTTGGATTAAGTAACTCTCTAACTCAATCGCATTTGGATTCCCTCTATTTCTAGAAGATGCGGCAGAGCTTGAGTGTAGCCTTTGCAACTCAATTTGCCAGAAGAATAAAATATGGATGCAAACTATATTAGATGATAGTAAACCATATTGTCATAAAATGGTGCAATCTGTGCTCGTGCTCTTTGAATGAAAAAAAAAAAGAAGAATGAAGTAAAAAGAGGAAAAAGAAGAAGAAGAAGAAGAAGAAGAAGAAGAAGAAGAAGACGAAACAAGAAGAATGAAGTAGAAGAAAGAAGAAGAATGAAAAAGAAAGAGGAAGAGAAAGAAGAAAAATAATGAAGAAAAAAGATGAAGCAGAAGAAATGAAAGAAAAAGGAGAAGAATGAGGAAGTAGAATAAAGAAGAAGAAAAAGAAGAACGAAGAAGAAAAAGAAAGAAGAAGAATGAAGATGAAGAAAAAGAAGAAGAAGATGAAGATTGAAAAATGCCAAAGAAGAATGAAGAAAAAGAAGAAGAATAAGTAAAAGTAGACGAATGAAGAAGAAGAAGATGAATGAAGAAGAATGAAGAAAAGAATTATAAATAAGAAAGAAGAACATAGAAGCAAAAGAAGAAGAATAAAGAAGAAGAATGATGAACAAAGAAGAAGAATGAAGAATGAAGAATGAAGAAGAAGAATGAAGAAAAGAATGAGAAAGAAGAACATAGAAGAAGAAGAATGAAGAAGAAGAATGTAGAAGAAGCATGAAGAATAAAGAAAAAGAATGAAGAAGAATAAGAAGAAGTTGAAGAAAGTAGTTGAAAGAAGAAGAAAGAAAAAAGAAAGAAGAAGAATAATGAAAAAGAAAGAAGAAGAATAAGAAGAAATTTACCACAAAAAAAGAAAGAAAAAGAAGTAGATGTTCGCTGGCGTACTTCTGAAGGGCATTGGCGCACTTTTCCATCTTCTTCTTCTTCTTTATTCTTCTTTCTACTTCTTCTTTCATCATGTCCTTTTTAGCTTTTTCTTCTTCATTCTTTTTCTTTCGTCTTATTTTTCCTTTTTCTTCTTATTTCTTCTTTTTCATTCTTCTTCTTCTTTCTGCTTCTCATTCATCTTCTTATTTTTCATCTTGTTCATTCTTCTTCTGTTTTCCACCTTTTTTTGACACTATGGGTTACGATCATCTCATGTGTTAGCATCCTAGTTTTATTCTTTTGACAATCTGAGTTGAAGTCCCAACTCTTTCCTCTTATGATTAAGTTACTCCCTTGCTCAATCGCATTTGGATTCCCTCGGTTTCTAGAAGATGCGATTGAGCTTGAGTGTTGGTTTTGCAACACAGATTGTCAAAAGAATAAAATTTTGATGTCTAACTACATGAGATGATCGTGAACCATATTGTCATAAAATGGTGCAAACTGTGCTCCCGCTCTATGAATTAAAAAGAAGGCGAAGAAGAATATAGTAGAAATAAGAAAAAAGAGAAGAAGAAGAAGAGGACAAAACAAGAAGAATGAAGAAGAAATAAGAAGAATGAAGAGGAAAGAGGAAGTGAAAGAAGAAAAATAATGAAGAAAAAAGATGAATAAGAGGAAAAGGAAGAAAACAAAAGAAGAATGAAGAAGAAGAAGAAGAAGAACGAAGATGAAAAAGAAAGAAGATGAATGAAGATGAAGAAAAAGAAGAAGATGATGAAGATTGGAATATGGCAAAGATGAATGGAGAAAAAGAGGAAGAATAAGTAGAAGAAGCCAAAAGAAGAAGAAGAAGACGAATGAAGAAGATTGAAGAAAAAAAATGAAAAAGAAGAAAGAAGAACATAGAAGAAGAAGAAGAATGAATGATGTAGAAGAATGTAGAAGCAGAATGAGGAACAAAAAATAATGGAGAATGAAGAATGAAGAAGAAGAAAGAAGAAAACAATGAGAAAGAATAACACCGAAGAAGAAGAATGAAGAAGAAGAATGTAGAAGAAGCATGAAGAACAAAGAAATAAAATGAAGAAGAAAAAGAAGATGAAGAAAGTAGTTGAATGAAGAAGAAAGTGAAAGAAAGTAGAAGAAGAAGTAGAAGAAGAACGAAAAAGGAAAAAGAAGAATAAGAAGAAATCTACCACAAAAAAAAACAAGTAGAAGTACGCTGGCGCACTTCTGAAGGGCGCAGGCGCACTTCTCAAGTGCGCCGATGCACTTCTTCATCTACTTCTTCTTCTTTATTCTTCTTCTACTTCTTCTTTCATCATGTCCTTTTTTTCTTTTTCTTCTTCATTCTTCTTCTTCCGATGTCTTTTTCCTTGTTTTTCATCTTTCTTCATCTTCATTCTTCTTCTTCTTTCATCTTCTTATTCATCTTCTTATTTTTCTTCTTTTTCATTCTCCTTCTATTTCCACCATTTTGTGACACTATTGGTTATGATCATCTCACGTCTTACCATCCAATTTTTATTCTTCTGGCAATCTGAGTTGAAGACTCAAGACTCTACTCCTTCTTCTTAGGATTAAGCTACTCTATAGCTCAATCGCATTTGGATTCCCTCTGTCTCTAGAAGATGCGGTTGAGCTTGAGTGTAGGGTTTGCAACTCAGATTGTCAGAAGAATGAAATATGGATGCTAACTGCAAGAGATGATTGTGGACCATATTATCATAAAAAGGTGCAATGTATGCTCGTGCACTTGGAATAAAAAATAAGAAGTAGAAGAATGAAGCAGTAAGAGGAAAAAGAAGAAGTAGAAGAGGAGGAAATAAGTAGAATGAAGATGAAGAAAGAAGAAGAATGAAGAAGAAGGAGGTGGAGAAAGAAGAAAAATAATGAAGAAGGAACACAAAGAAGAAGAAAAAAAAGATGAATGAAGCAGAAGAAGAAAAAGAAAGAAGAAGAATGAAGACGAATAAAAGGAAGAAGAAGATGAAGATTGAAGAAGAAGAATGTAAAAGAAGAATGAAGAACAAATAAGGAGAATGAAGAATGAAGAATGAAGAATGAAGAAGAAGAATGAAGAAAAGAATGTGAAAGAATAATATAGTAGAAGAATAATAAAGCAGAAGAATGTAGAAGAAGCATAAAGAACTAAGAAAAAGAATGAAGAATGAAAAGAATGAAGAAGAAAAAGAAGAAGATTAAGAAAGTAGTTGAAAAAGAAGAAAGAAAAAGAAAGAAGAAGAAGAAGTAGAAGAAGAACGAAAAAGAAAGACGAAGAATCCCAAGAAATTTACCACAAAAAAAGAAGAAGTAAAAGCTCACTGGAGCACTTCTGAAGGGCACTGGCGCACTTTTTCATCTTCTTCTTCTTCTTTATTCTTCTTCTACCTCTTCTTTCATCATGTCCTTTTTTGCTTTTTCTTCTTCATTCTTCTTCTCCGTCTTCTTTTTCCTTTTTCTTCTTCTTTCTTCTTCTTCATTCTTCTTCTTCTTTCTTTTTCTCATTCATCTTCATATTTTTCTTTTTGTTCATTGTTCTTCTAGTTTTCACCTTTTTGTGACACTATAGGTTAACCATATCATGTGTTAGCATCCTAGTTTTATTCTTCTGACACTCTGAATTGAAGTCCCAACTCCTTCTTCTTAGGATTAAGCTACTATCTTGCTCAATCGCATTTGGATTCCCTCTGTTTCTAGAAAATGCGGTTGAGCTTGAGTGTAGGGTTTGCAACTCAGATTGTCAAAATAATGAAATATGAATGCTAACTGCATGAGATGATTGTGGACCATATTATCATAAAAAGGTGCAATGTATGCTCGTGCACTTTGAATGAAAAATAAGAAGTAGAAGAATGAAACAGAAAGAAGAAAAAGAAGAAGTAGAAGTGGAGGAAATAAGAAGAATGAAGATGAAGAAAGAAGAAGAATGAAGAAGAAGGAGGTGGAGAAAGAAGAAAAATAATGAAGAAGAAACACAAAGAAGAAGAAAAAGAAGATGAATGAAGCATAAGAAGAAAAAGAAAGAAGTAGAATGAAGACGAATAAAAAGAGAAGAAGAAGAAGATTGAAGAAGAAGAATGTAAACGAAGAATGAGGAACAAAGAAGAAGAATGAAGAATGAAGAATGAAGAATGAAGAATGAAGAATGAAGAATAAAGAAGAAGAATGAAGAAAAGAATGAGAAAGAATAATATAGAAGAAGAATAATAAAGAAGAAGAATGTAGAAGAAGCATGAAGAACTAAGAAAAAGAATGAAGAAGAAAAAGAAGAAGATGAAGAAAGTAGTTGAAAAAAGAAGAAAGAAAAAGAAATAAGAAGAAGAAGTAGAAGAAGAACGAAATAGAAAGACGAAGAATCCAAAGAAATTTACCACAAAAAAAAAGAAGAAGTAGAAGTTCGCTGGCGCACTTCTGAAGGGCACTGGCGCACTTTTTCACCTTCTTCTTCTTCTTTATTCTTCTTCTACCTCTTCTTTCATCATGTCCTTTTTTTATTTTTCTTCTTCATTCTTCTTCTCCGTCTTCTTTTTCCTTTTTCCTCTTCTTTCTTCTTCATCATTCTTCTTCTTCTTTCTTCTTCTTATTCATCTTCTTATTTTTCTTTTTGTTCATTCTTCTTCTATTTTCCACCTTTTTGTGACACTATAGGTTACGATCATCTCTTGTGTTACCATCCTAGTTTTAATCTTCTAACAATCTGAGTTGCAGTCCCAACTCCTTCTTCTTAGGATTAAGCTACTCTCTTGCTCAATCGCATTTGGATTCCCTCTATTTCTAGATGATGCGGTTGAGCTTGAGTGTAGGTTTTACAACACAGATTGTCAGAAGAATAAAATTTCGATGTCTAACTGCATGAGATGATCGTGAACCATATTGTCATAAAATGGTGCAAACTGTGCTCTTGCACTAGGAATGAAAAAGAAAACTAAGAATAATGAAGTAGAAAGAGGAAAAAGAAGAAGAAGAAGAAGTGGACGAAACAAGAAGAACGAAGAAGAAGAAAAAGAAGAACGAAGATGAAAAAGAAAGAAGAAAAATGAAGATGAAGAAAAGAAGAAGAAGATGAAGATTGAAAAATGGTGAAGAAGAATGAAGAAAAAGAAGAAGAATAAGTATAAGAAGACGAATGAAGAAGAAGATGACTAATGAAGAAGAATGAAGAAAAGAATGAAAAAGTAGAAAGAAGAACATAGAAGATGAAGAAGAAGAATGAAGAAGAAGAATGTAGAAGAAGAATGAGGAACAAAGAAGAATGAAGAATGAAGAATGTAGAAGAAGAATGAAGAAAAGAATGAGAAAGAAGAATACAGAAGAAGAAGAATTAAGAAAAAGAATGTAGAAGAAGCATGAAGAACAAAGAAACAGAATGAAGAAGAAAAAGTTGAAGATGAACAAGTAGTTGAAAGAAGAAGAAAGAAAAAGAATGTAGAAGAAGAAGTAGAATAAGAACGAAAAAGAAAAATGAAGAATAAGAAGAAATTTACCACAAAAAAAAAAGTAGAAGTCTACGGGCGCACTTCTGAAGGGCGCGGGCGCACTTCTCAAGTGCGTTGGCACACTTCTTCACCTACTTCTTCTTCTTTATTCTTCTTCTACTTCTTCTTTCATCATGTCTTTTTTTTTTCTTTTTCTTCTTCATTCTTCTTCTTCCTTTTTATTTTTCCTTTTTCTTCATCTTTCTTCATCTTCATTCTTCTTCTTCTTTCTTCTTCTTCTTTCTTCTTCTCATTTATCTTCTTATTTTTCTTATTCTTCATTTTTCTTATATTTTTCACCTTTTTGTGACATTATGGATTACGATCATCTCATGTCTTTGCATCCATGTTTTATTCTTCTGACAGTCTGAGTTAAAGACTCTAGACTCAACTCCTTCTTCTTAGGATTAAGCTACTCTCTAGCTCAATCGCATTTGGATTCCCTCTGTTTCTAGAACATGCGGTTGAGCTTGAGTGTAGGGTTTTGCAACTCAGATTGTCAGAAGAATAAAATATGGATGCTAACTGCATGAGATGAATGAAAACCATATTATCATAAAAAGGTGCACAATATGCTTGTGCACTATGAATGAAAAATAAGAAGAAGAAGAACGAACCATAAAGAGTAAAAAGAAGAAGAAGAAGAAGAGGAAATAAGAAGAATGAAGATGAAGAAACAAGAAGAATGAAGAAGAAAGATGAAGAGAAAGAAGAAAAATAATGAATAAGAAACACGAAGAAGAAGAAAAAGAAGATGAATGAGACGAAGAAGAAAAAGAAGAAAGAAGAATGAAGACGAAGAAAAAGAAGAAGAAGATGAAGATTGAAGAAAAAGAATGTAGAAGAAGAATAAGGAACAAAGAAGAAGAATGAAGATTGAAGAATGAAGAATGAAGAAGAAGAACGAAGAAAAGAATGAGAAAGAAGAACATAGAAGAAGAAGAATGAAGAAGAAGAATGTAGAAGAAGCAAGAAGAACAAAGAAAAAGAAAAAGACGAAGAAAGTAGTTGAAAGAAGAAGAAAGAAAAAGAAAGAAGAAGAAGAAGTAGAAGATGAACGTAAAAGAAAGAAGAAAAATCAAAAGAAATTTACCACAAAAAAAAAAAGAAGTAGAAATTCACTAGCACAGTTCTGAAGGGCAGTGGCGCACTTTCTCATCTTCGTCTTCTTCTTTATTCTTCTTCTACTTCTTCTTTCATGATGTCCTTTTTTGCTTTTTCTTCTTCATTCTTCTTCTCCATCTTCTTTTTCCTTTTTCTTCTTCTTTCTTCTTCTTCATTCCTCTTCTTCTTTCTTCTTCCCATTCATCTTCTTATTTTTCTTCTTGTTCATTCTTCTTCTGTTTTCCACCTTTTGGTGACACTATGGGTTACAATCATCTCATGTGTTAGCATCCTAGTTTTATTCTTCTGACAATTTGAGTTGAAGTCCCAACTCCTTCTTATTAGGATTAAGCTACTCTCTTGCTCAATCACATTGGGATTCCCTCTGTTTCAAGAAGATGCGGTTGAGCTTGAGTGTAGGTTTTACAACACAGATTGTCTGAAGGATAAAATTTCGATTACTAACTGCATGAGATGAACGTAAACCATATTGTCATAAAATGGTGCAAACTATGCTTCTGCTCTATGAATGAAAAAGAAAACTAATAAGAATGAAGTAGAAAAAGGAAAAAGAAGAAGAAGAAGAAGTGGACGAAACATGAAGAATGAAGAAGAAGAAAAAGATGAACGAAGAAGAAAAAGAAAGAAGAAGAATAAAGACGAAGAAAAAGAAGAAGAAGATGAAGATTGAAAATTGGCAAAGAAGAATGAAGAAAAAGAAGAAGAATAAGTATAAGAAGACGAATGAGGAAGAAGAAAATGAATGAGGAAAAATGAGGAAAAGAATGAAAAAGAAGAAAGAAGAACATAGAATAAGAATGTAGAAGAAGAATGAAGAAGAAGAATGTAGAAGAAGAATGAGGAAGAATGAAGAATGAAGAATGAAGAATGAAGAATGAAGAATGAAGAATGAAGAATGAAGAATGAAGAAAAGAATGAGAAAGAAGAATACTGAAGAAGAAGAATGAGGAAGAAGAATATAGAAGAAGCATGAAGAACAAAGAAATAGAATGTAGAAGAAAAAGTAGAAGATGAAGAAAGTAGTTGAAAGAAGAAGAAAGAAAAAAAAAATGTAAAAGAAGAAGTAGAATAAGAACGAAAAAGAAAAAGGAAGAATAAGAAGAAATTTTCTACAAAAAAAAAAAAGAAAAAAAAGTAGAAATTCACGGGCGCATTTCTGAACGGCGCGGGCGCATTCCTGAACGGCGTGGGCGCACTTCTCAAGTGCGCTGGCGCACTTCTTCATCTACTTCTTCTTCTTTATTCTTCTTCTACTTCTTCTTTCATCATGTCCTTTTTTTCTTTTCTTTTACATTCTTCTTATTCCATTTTCTTTTTCCTTTTTCTTCATCTTTCTTCATCTTCATTATTCTTCTTCTTTCTTCTTCTCATTCATCTTCTTATTTTTCTTCTTCTTCATTCTACTTCTATTTTTTACCTTTTTCTGACACTATGGATTACGATCATCTCTTGTCTTAGCATCCATGTTTTATTCGTCTGACAATCTGAGTCGAAGACTCAAGACTCAACTCCATTTTCTTAGGATTAAGCTACTCTCTAGCTCCATCGCATTTGGATTCCCTCTGTTTCTAGAAGATGTGGTTGAGCTTGAGTGTAGGGTTTGCAACTCAGATTGCCAGAAGAATAAAATATGGATACTAACTTCATGAGATGATTGAGAACCATATTATCATAAAAAGATGCAAAATATGCTTGTGCAATTTGAATGAAAAATAGGAAGAAGAAGAACGAAGCATAAAGAGGAAAAAGAAGAAGAAGATGAGGAGGAAATAAGAAGAACGAAGATGAATAAACAAGAAGAATGAAGATGAAAGATGAAGAGAAAGAAGAAAAATAATGAAGAAGAAACACGAAGAAGAAGAAAAAGAAGATGAATGAAGACGAAGAAGAAAAAGAAGGAAGAAGAATGAAGACGAAGGAAAAGAAGAAGAAGATGAAGATTGAAGAAGAAGAATGTAGAAGAAGAATAAGGAACAAAGAAGAAGAATGAAGAAAAGAATGAGAAAGAAGAACATAGAAGAAGAAGAATGAAGAAGAAGAATGTAGAAGAAGCAAAAAGAACAAAGAAAAAGAATGAAGAAGAAAAAGAAGAAGATGAAGAAAGTAGTTGAAAGAAGAAGAAAGAAAAAGAAAGAAGAAGAAGAAGTAGAAGAAGAACGAAAAAGAAAGAAGAAGAATCAAAAGAAATTTACCACAAAAAAAAAAGAAGTAGAAGTTCGCTGGCGTACTTCTGAAGGGTGCGGATGCAGTTCTAAATTGCGCGGGCGCACTTCTTTATCTTCTTCTTCTTCTTTATTCTTCTTCTACTTCTTCTTTCATCATGTCCTTTTTTTCTTTTTCTTCTTCATTCTTCTTCTTCCATCTTCTTTATCCTTTTTCTTCATATTTCTTCTTCTTCATTATTCTTTTTCTTTCTTCTTCTCATTCATCTTTTTATTTTTCTTCTTCTTCATTCATCTTCTATTTTTCACCTATTTGATACACTATGGGTTACGATCATCTCATGTGTTAGCATCCAAGTTTTATTCTTCTGACAATCTGAGTTGAAGACCCAACTTCTTGTTCTTGGGATTAAGCTACTCTCTAGCTCAACCGCATTTGGTTTCTCTCTATTTTTAGAAGATGTGGTTGACCTTGTGTGTAAGGTTTGCAACTCAGACTGTCAGAAGAATAAAATATGGATGCTAACTGCAAGGGATGATCATGAACCATATTACCATAAAATGGGGCAAAATGTGCTCGTGCTCTTTGAATGAAAAAGAAGAAGAAGAAGAATGAAGCAGAAAGAGGAAAAAGAAGAAGAAGAAGCAGAGGAGGAAACAAAATGAATGAGGATGAAGAATGAAAAAGAATGAAGAAGAAAAAGGAAGAGAAAGAATAAAAATAATGAAGAAGAAAGACGAAGAAGAAGAAAAAGAAGAAAAAGAAGAAGAATGAAGTAAAATATGAAAAAGAAAGAAGAAGAAGATGAAGATTGAAGAAGAAGAATGTAGAAGAAGAATGAGGAATAAACAAGAAGAATGAAGAATGAAGATGAAGAATAAGAATGTAGTAAAGAATGAGAAAGAAGTACATAGAGGAAGAAGAATGGAGAAGAAGAATGTGGAAGAAGCATGAAGAGCAAAGAAAAAGAATGAAGAAGAAAAAAAGAAGATGAAGAATGTAGTTAAAAGAAGAAGATTGAAAAAGAAAGAAGAAGAAAAAGTAGAAGAAGAATGAAAAAGAAAGAAGAATAATCAGAAAAAATTGACCACAAAAAAAAAAAAAAGTAAAAGTTCGTTGGCGCACTTCTGATGGGTGCTGGCGTAGTTTTAAAGTGCGCGGCGCACTTCTTCTTTTTTTCTCCTTCTTTATTCTTCTTCTACTTCTTCTTTCATCATGTCTTTTTTTCTTTTTCTTCTTGCTTCTACTTCTTTCGTCTTCTTTTTCCTTTTTCTTCATCTTTCTTCTCCTTCATTCTTCTTCTTCTTTCTTCTTCTCATTCGTCTTCTTATTTTTCTTCTTCTTTACTCTTCTTCTGTTTTCCACCTTTTTGTGACACTATGGGTTACGATCATCTCATGTGTTAGCATCCAAGTTTTATTCTTCTAACAATCTGAGTTGAAGATCCAACTCCTTCTTCCAAGGATTAACGTACTCTCTCGCTCAGTCGCATTTGGATTCCCTTTGTTTCTAGAAGATGTGATTGAGCTTGAGTGTAGGGTTTACAACCATTATTGTCAGAATAATAAAATATGGAAAGACGTACTGCATGAGATGATTGTGAACCATATTGTCATAAAATGTTGCAAAATATATCATGCCCTTTGAATGAAAAAGAAGAAGAAGAAGAATGATGCAGAAGGAGGAAAAAGAAGAAGAAGAAGAGGAGGAAACAATAAAATAAAGATGAAGAAAGAAGAAGAATGAAGAAGAAGAAGGAAGAGAAAGAAGAAAAATAGTGAAGAAGAAAGACGAAGAAGAAAAAAAAGAAGAAAAAGAAGAAGAATGATGACTGAAGAAGGAGAATGTAGAAGAAGAAGGAGGAACATAGAAGAAGAATAAAGAATGAAGAATGAAGAAGAAGAATGAAGAAAAGAATGAGAAAGAAGAACATAGAAGAAGAAGAATGTAGAAGAAACATGAAGAATGAAGAAAAAGAATGAAGAAGGAAAAGAATGAAGAAGAAAAAGAAGAAGATGAAGAAAGTAGCCGAAAGTAGAAGATAGAAAAAGAAAGAAGAAGAAGAAGTAGAAGAAGAACGAAAAAGAAAGAAGAAGAATAAGAAGAAATTTACCACAAAAAAAAATGTAGAAGTTCGCTGGCGTACTTCTGAAGGGCGCAGGTGCACTTCTCAAGTGCGCCTTGAGCGGGCGCACTTCTTCATCTTCTTCTTTATTCTTCTTCCACTTCATCTTTCAACATGTCTTTTTTTCTTTTTCTTCTTCATTCTTCTTCTTCCGTCTTCTTTTTCCTTTTTCTTTTTCTTTCTTCTTCTTCATTCTTCTTCTTCTTTCTTCTTCTCATTCATCTTCTTATTTTTCTTTTTCTTCATTCTTCTTTTGTTTTCCACCTTTTTCTAATACTATGGATTACGATCATCTCATGTGTTAGCATCCAAGTTTTATTCTTCTAACAATCTGAGTAGAAGAGGCAACTCCTTCTTCTTAGCATTGAGCTACTCTCTAGCTTATTCGCATTTGGATGAAGATACAGAAAAAGAAAAAGAATGAAGATGAAGAAAAAAAAGAAGAAGAATGTAGAAGAAGAATGAGGAACAAAGAAGAAGAATGAAGAATGAAGAATGAAGAATGAAGAATGAAGAACAAGAATGTAGAAAAGAATGAGAAAGAAGACAAAGTAGAAGAAGAATGTAGAAAAAGCATGAAGAACAAAGAAAATGATTGAAGACGAAAAAGAAGAAGATGAAAAAGTAGTTGAAAGAAACAGAATGAACAAGAAAGAAGTACTAGAAGAAGAGTGAAAAAGAAAGAAGAAGAATAAGAAGAAATTTACCACAGAAAAAAAAAGGAAGTAAAAGTTCGTGGGCGCACTTCTGAAGGGCGCTGGCACACTTTTGAAGGGCGCTGGTACACTTCTAAAGTTCGCCGGCGCACTTCTAAAGTGCACTGGCGCACTTCTTTATCTTCTTCTTTATTCTTCTTCCACTTCTTCCAATATGGGTTATGATCATCTCATGTGTTAGCATCCAAGTTTTATTCTTCTAACAATCTGAGTTGAAGACTCAACACTCAACTCCTTCTTCTTCGGATTAAGCTACTCTCTAGCTCAATCGCTTTTGGATTCCCTTTTGTTTCTAAAAGATGTGGTTGAGCTCGAGTGTAGGGTTTGCAACTCAGATTGTCAGAAGAATAAGATATGGATGCTGATTGCATGAGATGATCATGAACCATATTATCATAAAATAGTGCAGAATGTGCTCGTGCTCTTTGAATGATGTTACGTGGGAAAAATGACGTCCACTTAAAATCTTACAAGTGGCATCCATTATCTTCGAAGCCGATAACGAATGTTGTGGTGCACTTGGCTTCTACCGCTAAGAGTTACAGTCCTGTTAGGACACGGTGTTGGTCGGAGGTACAGACCTATTCGGTTACGATTCTTGGTCGAAGGTCAGAGTCCTAAGGCAACTATGGCATGTAGAGGAGTCATTCTCCTAGCACGATACGATGACAATCATCACGGTTATACGGCTATTTGTGTGGTAACGCGTATCATTCTTACTGTTGACCGACTAGGCTTCCTTGGTTACAGTCTCACTCTTACTTGAAGTCTATGACCTGGGTGTCCCTCAGAGCGACACTTGGCAGTCCTATTGGCTATCTACTTCCCTGAGTCCTAGTACCTCCATGCTTCTTCCCAATCTCTATAAGTAGAAGACGATCCCTCAAGGTAATGATCGTCTCACAATTTCACAATTTACTCTCAAATCTCTCGTACGCACAAACTCTCTCATTGTTCCCATGTATCTCCAAACTGGAGATAGCTTTCCGCTATCTCTTGATGGTTTACATTGGGACTCTGACTTAGGCATCAGAGTCTACCCGGGGCTTAATCACCCAACTCCCTTGTTTAACCTCTGTGACTGCAGGTTGCTCGGATTGTAGACCGGCGGGCGATTTCCATCTGTAACAAATGAAAAATAAGAAGAAGAAGAGAAGGAAACAAAAAGAATGAAGACGAAGAAGAAGAAAAAGAAGAAAAATAAAGAAAAAGAAGAAAAAGAAGAAGAATGAAGAAGAAGAAGAAAAAGAAAGAAGAAGAATGAAGATGAAGAAAAACAAGAAGAAGATGAAAATTGAAGAAGAAGAATGAGGAACAAAGACGAATGAAGAATGAAGAATGAAGAAGAATAATGAAGAAAAGAATGAGAAAGAAGAACATACAAGAAGAAGAATGTAGAAGAAGCATGAAGAACAAAAAAAAAGAATGAAGAAGAAAAAGTAGAAGATGAAGAAAGTAGTTGAAAGTAGAAGAATGAAAAAGAAAGAAAGAAGAAGAAGAAGAAGAACGTAGAAGAAGCACGAAGAACAAAGAAAAAGAAAGAAGACAAAAAAGAAGAAGATGAAAAAGTAGTTGAAAGAAGAAGAATGAAAAAGAAAGAAGAAGAAGAAGTAGAAGAAGAATGATAAAGAAAGAAGAACAATAAGAAGAAATTTACCACATAAAAAGAAAAAGAAGTAGAAGTTCACGGGCGCACTTTTGAAGGGCGCCGACCGACGTACTTCTAAAGTGCGCTGGCGCACTTCTTCATCTTCTTCATTATTCTTTTTCCACTTCTTCTTTTATCATGTCGAGTGCGCCGGCACACTTCTTAATCATCTTCTTTATTCTTCTTCTACTTCTTCTTTCAGCATGTCCTTTTTTCTTGTTCTTCTTCATTGTTCTTCTTCCGTCTTCTTTTTCATTCTTCTTCTTCTTTCTTCTTCTCGTTCATCTTCTTATTTTTCTTCTTCTTCATTCTTCTTCTATGTTCTACCTTTTCACGAACATCTCATGTGTTAGCATCCAAGTTTTATTCTTTTGACAATCTGAGTTGAAGACCCAACACTTTCTTCTGAGGATTAAACTACTCTGTAGCCCAATTGCATTTTGATTCCCTCTGACACTTGAAGATGCTGTTGAGCTTGAGTGTAGGGTTTGCAACTCAGATTGTCAGAAGAATAAAATATGGATGCCAACTGCATCAGATGATCGTTAACCATATGGTCATAAAATGGTACAAAATGTGCTCGTGCTCTTTGAATGAAAAAGAAGAAGAAGAAGAAGAATGAATCAGAAATTGGAAATGGAAGATGAGGAAGAGGAGGAAAGAAGAAGAATGAAGATGAAGAACGAAGAATAATGAAGAAGAAAATAACGAAGAAGAAAGAGGAAGAAGAAGAAAAAGAAGAAAATGAAGAAGAATGAAGTAGAGGAAGATAAAGAAAGAAGAAGAATGAAGATGAAGTAGAAGAAGAAGAAGACGAAGATTGAAGAAGAAGAATGTAGAAGAAGAATGAGGAACAAAGAAGAAGAATAAAGAATAAGAATGAAGAAGAATGAAAGGAAGAATGAAGAAAAGAATGAGAAAATAGAACATAGAAGAAGAAGAACGTTGAAGAACCATGAAGAATAAAGAAAAAGAAGGAAGAAGAAAAAGAAGAAGATGAAAGTAGTTGAAAGAAGAAGAAAGAAAAGAAAGATGAAGAAAAGTAGATGAATAACAAAAAAGAAAGAAGAAGAATAAGAAGAAATTTACCACAAAAAAAAAAAAGAAGTAGAAGTTCGGTGGCGCACTTTTGAAGGGTGCGGGTGCACTTCTAATGTTCGCGGGCACACTTCTTTAACTTCTTCTTCTTTATTCTTCTTGTACTTCTTCATTCATCATGTCCTTTTTCTCTTTTTCTTCTTTCATTCTTCTTCTTCCGCCTTCTTTTTCCTTTTCCTTCTTCTTTCTTCTTCTTCATTTTTCTTCTTGTTTCTTCTTCCCATTCATCGTCATATTTTTCTTCTTCTTCATTATTCTTTTGTTTTCCATCTTTATTCGACACTATGGATTACGATCATCTCATGTGTTGGCATCCAAGTTTTATTCTTCTGATAATCTGAGTTGAAGACCCAACTCCTTCTTCTTAGGATTAACCTACTCTCTAGCTCAGTCCCATTTGGATTCCCTCTGTTTGTAGAAGATGTGGTTGAGCTTGAGTGTAGGGTATGCTACACAGATTATCAGAAGATTAAAATTTGGATGCCTAACTGCATGAGATGATCGGGAACCATATTGTCATAAAATGGTGCAAAATATGCTCGTGCTCTTTGAATGAAAAAGAAAACGAAGAAGAATGAAGTATAAAGAGGGAAAAAAAGAGAAGAAGAGGACGAAACAAGTAGAATGAAGAAGAAGAAAGAAAAATAATGAAGAAGAAACAAGAAGAGAAAGAAGAAAAATATTGAAGAAAAAAGATGAAGAAGAAGAAAAGGAAGAAAAACAAGAAGAATGAAGAAGAAGAAGAAGAACGAAGAAAAAAAAAGGAAGATGAATGAAGATGAAGAAAAAGAAGAAGAAGTTGAAGATGACGAAGATGAAGAAGAAGAAGAAGAATAAGTAGAAGAAGATGAATGATGAAGAATAAAGAAAAGATTGAAAAAGAAGAAAGAAGAACATAGAAGACGAAGAGGAAGAAGAATGTAGAAGATGCGGTTGAGCTTGAGTGTAGGGTTTGCAACTCAGATTGTCAGAAGATTAAAATATGGATGCTAACTGCATGAGATGATCGTGAACCGTATTGTCATAAAATGTTGCAAAATGTGCTCGTGCTCTTTGAATGAAAAAGAAGATGAAGAAGAATGAAGAAGAAAATGGAAAAAGAAGAATTATAAGAGGAGGAAACAAGAAGAATGAAGATGAAGAAAGAAGAATAACGAAAAAGAAAGAGGAAGAGAAAGAAAAAAAAATTAATGAAGAAGACAGGCGGAGAAGAAGGAACAAAAAAGAAGAATAAAGAAGAAGAAGAAAAAGAAAGAAAAAGAATGAAGATGAAGAAAAACAAGAAGAAGATGAAGATTGAAGAAGAAGAATGTAGAAGAAGAATGAGGAACAAAGAAGAAGAATGAGGAATGAAGAATGAAGAAGAGCAATGAAGAAAAGAATGAGAAAGAAGAACATAGAAGAAGAAGAAAGTAGAAGAAACATGAAGAACAAAGAAAAAGAATGAAGACGAAAAAGAAGAAGATGAAAAGGTAGTTGAAAGATGAAAAATGAAAAAGAAAGAAGAAGAAGAAGTAGAAGAAGAACGAAAAAGAAAGTAGAAGAATAAGAAGTAATTTGCCACAAAAAAAGAAGAAGTAGAAGTTCGCATGCGTACTTGTGAAAAGTGCAAGCGCACTTCTTCACCTTTTTCTTTATTCTTCTTCCAATTCTTCTTTCAGCTTGTCGTTTTTTCTTTTTCTTCTTCATTCTTCTTCTTCTGTCTTCTTTTTGCTTTTTCTTCTCCTTTCTTCTTCTTCATTCTTCTTTTTCTTCTTTCTTCTTCTCATTCATCTTCTTATTTTTCTTCTTGATTCTTCTTTTGTTTTCCACCTTTTTGTGACACTATGGGTTTCGATCGTCTCATGTATTAGCATCCAAGTTTTATTCTTCTGACAATCTTAGTTGAAGACCCAACTCCTTATTTTTAGGATTAAGCTACTCTCTAGCTCAATCGCATTTGGATTCCCTCTGTTTCTAGAGGATGAGGTTGAGTTTGAGTGTAGGATTTGCAACTCAGATTGTCAGAAAAATAAAATATAGATGCTAACTGGATGAGATGATCATGAACAACATTGTCATAAAGTGATGCAAAATGTGCTCGTGCACGTTGAATGAAAAATAAAAAGAAGAATAATGAATCAGAAAGAGGGAAAAGAAGAAGTAGAAGAGGAGGAAACAAGAAGAATGAATATGAAGAAAGAAGAAGAATGAAGATGAAGAAAGAAGAAGAGAAAGAAGAAAAATAATGAAGTAGAAAGACGTGGAAGAAGAAAAAGAAGAAAAAAGTAAAATGAACAAGAAGAAGAAAAAGAATGAAAAAGAATGTAGATGAAAAAAAATAAGAAGAAGAAGAATATTGAAGAAGAAGAATGTAGAAGAAGAATGAGGAACAAAGAAGAAGATTGAAGAATGAAGAAGAAGAGTGAAAAATAGAATGAGAAAGAAGAACATAGAAGAAGAAGAATGAAGAAGAAACATGAAGAACAACGAAAAAGAATGTAAACAAAAAAGAAGAAGATGAAGAAGTAGTTGAATGAAGTAGAATGAAAAAGAAAGAAGAAGAAGAAGTAGAAGATGAACGAAAAAGAATGAAGAAGAATAAAAAGAAATTTACCACAAAAAAAGAAGTAGAAGTTCGCCGGCGCACTTCTGAAGAGTGTTGGCGCACTTCTTCATCTTCTTCTTTATTCTTCTTCCACTTCTTCTTTCAGCATGTCCTTTTTTCTTTTTCTTCTTCATTCTTCTTCTTCCATCTTCTCTTTCCTTTTTCTTGTTCTTTCTTCTTCTTCATTCTTCTTCTTCTATCTTCTTTTCATTCATCTTCTTATTTTTCTTCATCTTCATTCTTCTTTTGTTTTTCACCTTTTTGTGACACTATGGGTTACGATCATCTCATGTGTTAGCATCTAAGTTTTATTCTTCTGACAATCTGAGTTGAAGACCCAACTTCGTATTCTTTGGATTAAGCCACTCTAGCTCAATCGCATTTGGATTCCCTCACTTTTTAGAAGATGCGGTTGAGCTTGGGTAGAGGGTTTGCAACTCAAATTGTTAGAAGAATAAAATATAGATGCTAACTGCATGAGATGATCATGAACGATATTGTCATAAAATGGTGCAAAATGTGCTCGTGCTCTTTGAATGAAAAAGAAGAAGAAGAAGAATGAACCAAAAAGAGGGAAAAAAATAAGAAGAAGAAGAAGAAGATGAAACAAGTAGAATGAAGAAGAAGAAAGAGGAAGAGAAAGAAGAAAAATAATGAAGAAAAAAATGAAGAAGAAGAAAAGGAAGTAAAACAAGAAGAATGAAGAAGAAGAAGAAGATCGAAGAATAAAAAAAATGAAGATGAATGAAGATGAAGAAAAAGAAGAAGAAGATGAAGATGGCGAAGATCAAGAAGAAGAAGAAGAATAAGTAGAAGAAGTTGAATGATGAAGAATAAAGAAAAGATTGAAAAAGAAGAAAGAAGAACATAGAAGAAGAAGAAGAAGAAGAATGAAGAAGAAGAATGTAGATGATGTGGTTGAGCTTGAGTGTAGGGTTTGCAACTCAGATTGTCAGAAGATTAAAATATGGATGCTAACTGCATGAGATGATCGTGAACCGTATTGTCATAAAATGTTGCAAAATGTGCTCGTGCTCTTTGAATGAAAAAGAAGATGAAGAAGAATGAAGAAGAAAATGGAAAAAGAAGAAGTAGAAGAGGAGGAAACAAGAAGAATTAAGATGAAGAAAAAAGAAGAATGAAAAAGAAAGAGGAAGAGAAAGAAAAAAAAATAATGAAGAAGAAAGGCGGAGAAGAAGAAAAAAAAAGAAAAAAAAAGAAGAATAAAGAAGAAGAAGAAAAGAAAGAAAAAGAATGAAGATGAAGAAAAACAAGAAGAAGATGAAGATTGAAAAAGAAGAATGTAGAAGAAGAATGAGGAACAAAGAAGAAGAATGAGGAAAGAAGAATGAAGAAGAGCAATGAAGAAAAGAATGAGAAAGAAGAACATAGAAGAAGAAGAAAATAGAAGAAACATGAAGAACAAAGAAAAAGAATGAAGACGAAAAAGAAGAAGATGAAAAGGTATTTGAAAGAAGGAAAATGAAAAAGAAAGAAGAAGAAGTAGAAGAAGAATGAAAAAGAAAGTAGAAGAATAAGAAGTAATTTGCCACAAAAAAAAAAGATGTAGAAGTTCGCATGCGTACTTGTGAAGAGTGTAGGCACACTTCTTCACCTTCTTCTTTATTCTTATTCCAGTTCTTCTTTCAGCTTGTCATTTTTTCTTTTTCTTCTTCATTCTTCTTCTTCTGTCTTCTTTTTGCTTTTTCTTCTCCTTTCTTCTTCTTCATTCTTCTTCTTCTTTCTTCTTCTCAATCATCTTCTTATTTTTCTTCTTGATTCTTCTTCTGTTTTCCACCTTTTTGTGACACTATGGGTTTCGATCGTCTCATGTATTAGCATCCAAGTTTTATTCTTCTGACAATCATAGTTGAAAACCCAACTCCTTATTTTTAGGATTAAGCTACTTTCTAGCTCAATCGCATTTGGATTCCCTCTGTTTCTAGAGGATGAGGTTGAGTTCGAGTGTAGGATTTGCAACTCAGATTGTCCGAAAAATAAAATATAGATGCTAACTGGATGAGATGATCATGAACAACATTGTCATAAAATGTTGCAAAATGTGCTCGTACACGTTGAATGAAAAATAAAAAGAAGAATAATGAATCAGAAAGTGGAGAAAGAAGAAGTAAAAGAGGAGGAAACAAGAAGAATGAAGATGAAGAAAGAAGAAGAATGAAGATGAAGAAAGAAGAAGAGAAAGAAGAAAAATAATGAAGTAGAAAGACGAGGAAAAAGAAAAAGAAGAAAAAAGTAGAATGAACAAGAAGAAGAAAAAGAATGAAAAAGAATGTAGATGAAGAAAAATAAGAAGAAGAAGAATATTGAAGAAGAAGAATGTAGAAGAAGAATGAGGAACAAAGAAGAAAAATGAAGAATGAAGAAGAAGAATGAAGAATAGAATGAGAAAGAAGAACCTATAAGAAGAAGAATGAAGAAGAAACATGAAGAACAAAGAAAAAGAATGAAAAAGAAAAAGAAGAAGTTGAAGAAGTAGTTGAATGAAGAAGAATGAAAAAGAAAGAAGAAGAAGAAGTAGAAGATGAACGAAAAAGAAAGGAGAAGAATAAAAAGAAATTTACCACAAAAAAAGAAGTAGAAGTTCGCCGGCGCACTTCTGAAGAGTGTTGGCGCACTTCTTCATCTTCTTCTTTATTCTTCCTCCACATCTTCTTTCAGCATGTCCTTTTTTCTTTTTCTTCTTCACTCTTCTTCTTCCGTCTTCTCTTTCCTTTTTCTTCTTCTTTCTTCTTCTTCATCCTTCTTCTTCATTCTTCTTCTTCTATCTTCTTTTTATTCGTCTTCTTATTTTTCTTCATCTTCATTCTTCTTTTGTTTTTCACCTTTTTGTGACACTATGGGTTACGATCATCTCATGTGTTAGCATCTAAGTTTTATTCTTCTGACAATCTGAGTTGATGACCAAACTTCATCTTCTTTGGATTAAGCCACTCTAGCTCAATCGCATTTGGATTCCCTCACTTTCTAGAAGATGCGGTTGAGCTTGGGTGTTGGGTTTATAACTCAAATTGTCAGAAGAATAAAATATAGGTGCTAACTGCATGAGATGATCATGAATGATATTGTCATAAAATGGTGCAAAATGTGCTCGTGCTCTTTGAATGAAAAAGAACAAGAAGAAGAATGAAGCAGAAGGAGGAAAAAGAAGAAGAATAAAAAGAGAAGGAAACAAGAAAAATGAAGATGAAAAAAGAAGAAGAATAAAGAAGAATGAGGAAGAGAAAGAAGAAAAATATTGAAGAAGAAAGACGAAGAAGAAGAAAAAGAAAAAAAGAAGAAGAATGAACAAGAAGAAGAAAAAGAAAGTAGAAGAATGAAGATACAAAAAAAAAAGAAGAATGAAGTTGAAGAAAAATAAGAAGAAGAATGTAGAAGAAGAATGAGGGACAAAGAAGAAGAACGTAGAATGAAGAATGAAGAACAAGAATGTTGAAAAGAATGAGAAAGAAGAACATAGAAGAAGAAGAATGTAGAAAAAGCATGAAGAACAATGAAAATGAATGAAGACGAAAAAGAAGAAGATGAAAAAGTAGTTCAAAGAAAAAGAATGAACAAGAAAGAAGTACTAGAAGAAGAAGGGAAAAGAAAGAAGAACAATAAGAAGAAATTTACCACAAAAAAAAAGTAGTAGAAGTTCGTGGGTGCACTTCTGAAGGGTGCCGGCACACTTCTAAAGTTCGCCGGCGCACTTCTAAAGTGCGCTGGCGCACTTCTTTATCTTCTTCTTTATTCTTCTTCCACTTCTTCTTCCAGCATGTCCTTTTTTCTTTTTCTTCTTCATTCTTCTTCTTCCGTCTTCTCTTTCCTTTTTCTTCTTCTTTCTTCTTCTTCATTCTCCTTCTTCCATCTTCTTTTCATTCATCTTCTTATTTTTCTTCTTCTTCATTCTTCTTCTATTTTCCACCTTTTTGTGACACTATGGGTTACGATCATCTCATGTGTTAGCATCCATGTTTTATTCTTCTGACAGTCTGAGTTGGAGACCCAACTCCTTCTTCTTAGGGTTAAGCTACTCTCTTGCTCAATCGCATTTGGATTCCCTCTATTTTTAGAAGATGCGATTGAGCTTGAGTGTAGGTTTTGCAAGACAGATTGTCAGAAGAATAAAATTTTGATCTCTAACTGCATGAGATGATCATGAATCATATTGTTATAAAATGGTGCAAACTGTGCTCCCGCTCTTTGAATGAAAAAGAAAACAAAGAAGAACGAAGTAGAAAGAGGATAATAAAGAAGAAGAAGAAGAGGACAAAACAAGAAGAATGAAGAAGAAGAAAGAAGAATAATGAAGAAGAAAGACGAAGAGAAAGGAGAAAAAAAATGAAGAAAAAATATGAAGAAGAGGAAAAGGAAGAAAAAGAAGAAGAATGAAGAAGAAGAAGAAGAAGAAGAAGAAGAAGAATGAAGACAAAAGAGAAAGAAGAAGAATGAAGATGAAGAAAAACAAGAAGAAGACGAAGATTGAAAAATGGCGAAGAAGAATGAAGAAAAAGAAGAAGAATAAGTAGAAGAAGACGTATGAAAGAAGAATGAAGAAAAAGAAGTAGAATAAGTAGAAGAAGATGGATGAAGAAGAATGAAGAAAAGAATGAAAAAGAAGAAAGAAGAACATAGAAGAAAAAGAAAAAGAATGAAGAAGAAGAATGTAGTTGAAGAATGAAGAATGAAGAAAAATGTAAAATGAAGAAAAGACTGAGAAAGACTAACCCAGAAGAAGAAGAATGAAGAAGAAGAATGTAGAAGAAGCATGAAGAACAAAGAAAAAGAATAATGAAGAAAAAGACGAAGATGAAGAAAGTAGTTGAAAGTAAAAGAATGAAAAAGAAAGAAGAAGAAGAAGTTGATGAAGAACAAAAAAGAAAGAAGAAGTATAAGAAGAAATTTACCACAAAAAAAATGTGGAAGTTCGCTGGTGCACTTCTAAAGTGCGTTGCCGCACTTCTAAAGGGCGCTGGCGCACGTCTCTAGGGCGCTGGGGCAGTTCTTCATCTTCTTCTAATTCTTCTTTATTCTTCTTCTACTTCTTCTTTCATCATGTCCTTTTCTTCCTTTTCCTCTTCATTCTTCTTTTTCCGTCTTCTTTTTCCTTTTTCTTCTTCTTTCTTCTTCTTCATTCTTCTTCTCCTTTCTTCGTCTCATTCATCTTCTTATTTTTCTTCTTGTTCATTGTTATTCTATTTTCCACCTTTTTGTGACACTATGGTTTACAATAATCTCATGTATTAGCATCCAAGTTTTATTCTTCAGACAATCAGAATTGAAGATCCAACACCTTCTTCTTAGGAATAAGCTACTCTCTAGCTCAATCACATTTGGATTCTCTCTGTTTCTAGAAGATGCAGTTGAGCTTGAGTGTAGCATTCGCAACTAAGATTGTCAAAAGAAAGAGGAAGAGAAAGAAAAAAAATAATGAAGAAAAAAGATGAAGATGAAGAAAAGGAAGAAAGTGAAGAAGAATGAAGAAGAAGAAGAAGAAGAAGAAGAAAAAGAAGAAAAACGAAGAAGAAAAAGAAAGAAAAAGAAAGAATAAGAATCAAGACGAAGAAAAAGAAGAAGAAGATGAAGATTGAAAAATGATGAAGAAGAATGAAGAAAAAGAAGAAGAATAAGTAGAAGAAGACGAATGAAGAAGAATGAAGAAAAGAATGAAAAAGAAAAAAGAAGAACATAGAAGAAGAAGAAGGAGAATGTAGAAGAGGAATGAGGAACAAAGAAGAAGAATGAAGAATGAAGTAGAAGAATAAAGAAAAGATTGAGGAAGAAGAACATAGAAGAAGAAGAATGTAGAAGAAGCATGAAAAACGAAGAAAAATAATGAAGAAGAAAAAGAAGAAGATGATGAAAGTAGTTGAAAGAAGAAGAAAGAAAAAGAAAGAAGAATAAGAAATAGAAGAAGAACAAAAAAGAAAAAAGAAGTGTAAGAAGAAATTTACCTCAAAAAAAATGTAGAAATTTGTTGGCGCAATTCTGAAGGGCTCTGGCACACTTCTTCATCTTCTTCTTCTTCTTCTTTATTCTTCTTCTACTTCTTCTTATCCTTTTTTTTCCTTTTCTCCTTCATTCTACTTCTCCCATCTTCTTTTTCCTTTTTCTTCTTTCTTCTTCTTCATTCTTCTTCTTCTTTCTTTGCCTCATTAATCTTCTTATTTTATTCTTGTTCATTCTTCTTCTGTTTTCCACCATTTTGTAAGACTATGGGTTAAGATCATTTCATGTGTTAGCATCCAAGTTTTGTTCTTTTAACAAATCTGAGTTGAAGACACAACTCCTTCTTTTCAGGATTAAACTACTCTCTATCTCAATCGCATTAGGATTGCCACTGTTTCTAGAAGATGCAGTTGAGCTTGAGTGTAGCGTTTGCAACTCATTTTGTCAGAAGATTAAAATATGAATGCTAACTACATGAGATGATCGTGAACCATATTTTCATATAATGGGGCAAAAATGTGTTCGTGCTCTTTGAATGAAAAAGAAGAAGAAGAATAATGAATCATAAAGAGAAAAAAGAAGATGAGGATGTAGATGAAAGAAGAAGAATAAAGATGAAGAAAGAAGAAGAATGAAGAAGAAAGAGGAAGAGAAAGAAGAAAAAAGATGAAGAGAAAGAAAAGGAAGAAAAGAAGAAGAATGAAGAAGAAGTAGAAGAAAAACGAAGATGAAGAAACAGAAGAAGAAGACGAATATTGTAAAATGGTGAAGAAGAATGAAGAAAAAGAAGAACAATAAGTAAAAGAATAACGGATGAAGAAGAATGAAGAAACGAATGAAAAAGAAGATAGAAAAACATAGAAGAAAAAGAAGAAGAAAAAGAAGAAGAATGAAGAAGAAGACTGTAGAAGAAGAATGAGCAACAAAGAAGAAGAATAAAGAATGAAGAAGAAGAATAAAGAAAAGGTTGGGAAAGAAGGACACAGAAGAAGAAGAATGAAGAAGAAGAATGTAGAAGAAACATGAAAAACAAAGAAAAAGAATGAAGAAGAAAAAGTAGAAGATGAAGAAAGTAGTTGAAAGGAGAAGTGTCAGACCCCAATTTTGGTCTAACCAGAATGGTGTGATGAACCACTAACAAACCAACGGTTCAACCAGGATTTCTAATAGGCTATCTCTGCGTTATCCAAACTTTCACACATCCATAATCATAATCAGTGTAATACACACTAGCGGAAAATTTATAATAAAATGAACTGAGCAACTAAGATGATATCATTAATTTAATAGCAAATTAGGCTGTTTTCAACTGAGACATAAATATTTAAATACCAAATACATGTCTTTATAAATCCAATGAAAGAAACCTATAAAAATATCTAATCAAATACACACGAGTTGCACTCGCAAGAGGAGTCGTGTGTATCATCTTCAGCTCCAGTGTCCATTGCTGCTATATTCCTGTACGCAGACGCGTTCATATAATCTTCAACTGTGTAACCTGCATCATCAACTAAAAATATTCGACGTCGAGGGGTGAGCACAAAACATGGCTCAGTGAGTAGCCAAAACAATGCAACAATACATATGCATGCAAAAAGTCAATTTATATCTTTGGTCCGGTTTAAAGTTTGCAGTATGCAATACTAAGGTTGAGGTAGCCAAAGGTCACGTTTATTGACTCCGCCTCTATACACGAGTGTGTGACGTTACCCGAAGATCACGTTTATCATCAACTCACATGCACCCAATCATGAACATTATATAACAAAGGTTACGTTTATTGCTATATAGTGCCATACCAACACGTAAGCCCCTATTGGCGAGGGCTGCAAACTGGGCTCACAACTAACCAATCCTAATGCCAAACAGTGTATCCAAGGCCTCACCCCAGCATCCCTCAAAATGTCCATAGAGATAGAGCTAAGGCCCCCCGGTACAGTCAGAGACTACAAGGACCGAGACCACCTCCCTTGATACTCTACGACATAATAGTTCTGCTAAAGTAATGGCGATACGAGGATGCCAATGCACAAGACTTGAGTTGGAGATAGAGCTAAAGTGCTGAGACCCGCCAAAGGTTACGTTTATTGACGTCCTCATCACACCCCCCTGATACTCGCTCGCATCAAGCACATCAACCACACACATACAAGCACATGCCTATTCCTATCATCATCATCATCATCATGTTATAAACAACAAAGTAAATATGCATGAACAAGTAATAGAAATATTGGATGGCATGCTGTATGCACATTACAAATATATTCACATAAAATCAAGCATAGCATAGGACTCAAAAATAGAAAACAGTTTATTATCAACCAATTTAGTTTGGAATTAAGGTTCCTCACCTTAGCTTGCTAAAAGATACTTCTCCAAGCTTTAAAATCACCTTTATACTGTTATTATATTGCTAGAAGACCTAACAAAGTCGATAGAATTTAATTAGAATTAATTCAAAATTTAAAAACCATTCTGTCAACTGAGGGTCGATGCTAGGGTCGATGGGTCTATCGACCCTCCCCTCTTTTTGGACTTCCCGAATACTGAGGGTCGATGGTCATAAACACCTAGGGTTGGATGGCCTATCGACCCTGGGTGCGACCCCTCGGTGCACTCTGGTCCAATTCCCACTTTTAAATCCATTCTTCGTGTTTGGGGTCCTATGGCTTGCTTCCTACATTCATTCAACATTCATTCCATGGTCTAGAACCATGTATAATCCATCTAAATAGTTTTCATGCATCCTCCTATGGTTTTCCATGAAAACCTAACCATAGCTTATTGGTTTGGGTTTCTCCGTGATCACATTCTTATTAATTACTACCCTAAGGTCTGTAGAAACTCATAGAATTAGTATCCATACCTGAGAAGGTTAATCTTTCTCTGAAACTCTTCTCTTTTGGCTTAATTTCTCTTCCTTCCCTTTCTTCTTCCTCTTTCCTTCTCCTCTCTTTCTCTCAATTTGATTAGGGTTGTGAAAGGAGTGAAAGTGGCTTAGGGACGTCCTTTAAATAGACTAGGAACATCCTAAATAAGTCCCATTGAGATTTGGAAAGAATCCCAATCGAAAAATATAGAAATTTCCCAATTTCTATATTCGGCAGAAACCGAGGTTCGATGGGAGGGTCGATGATCCCGTCGACCCTAGGGTATTAAGCTGTCCGACCCTCCCTTCAAAATCGAGGGTCTGACTTTCTGTTTTGGGAGGTCCGACCCGCTTAGCTGGGTGTGCGACCCTCCCTAATTTTAAATGTTTTTGGGTCGATTTTATACCTGGGATCTCGATCTCCTTCACGCCCTTGGTCCATTTGACTCGACCATGATGGGTAAACCTGGTTCAAGGTGGTAAGACCGGGTTAGATTGACACGGGTCTTACAACTCCCCCGACCTTATAAAAATTTCATCATCGAAATTGTACGTACCTTCTGAATCAAATATGTGTGGGTATTGTTTCCGCATAGTATTTTCTTCTTCCCATGTAATTTCTTCCATGTCTCTACTTTTCCATATGACCTTAACATAGTAGATATCTCTGTTGTGTAGACGTTGAACCTTTCGGCTGGTGATTTCTGTTGGTGTTACTTCGAATGTCAAATCATCAGTCAATTCCAGCAAATCTACTGTCAAGACATGCGTTGGGTCTTTGACATACTTCTCCAATAGGGAAATGTGAAATACGTCATGCACACTTGACATAGATGGTGGTAGTGCTAACTGATAAGCCACTTTTCCACGCTTAGCTAGAATTTCATATGGCCCGACATATCTTGGACTTAGTTTTCCTTTCTGTCCGAACCTCTTCAATCCTCGCATAGGCGATACCTTCGGGAAATATTTTATCACCTACGGCGAACTCTAGATCCCATCGTCGAGTATCCGCATATTGCTTCGACGGTTCTGAGCTGTTCTTACACTTTCCTTGATGATGTCGACCACTCGACAAGTCTCTTCAACAAATTCCGGTCCAACAATACTACGTTCTCCAACTTCATTCCAAAACAAGGGAGTTCGACACTTCCCGCCATACAAGGCTTCATAAGGTGACATCCGTATAGTAGCCCGATAGCCGTTATTGTAAGCGAACTCGATCAATGGTAACTTTTCGTCCCATGATCCTTTGAAATCAATCCACATGCTCGTAGCATATCTTCTAGAATCTGGATTGTACGTTCGACTATCCATCCGTCTGCGTGGGTGGAATGCAGTACTAAACTTCAATGTCGTACCCATAGCCTTTTGCAGTCCTTCCCAAAATTTGGAAGTAAATCGTGGATCTCTATCGGACACAATGCTTTCTGGAACACCATGTAACCGAACAATATTATCCACATACAGCTTTGCTAACCTTTCTAGTGTATATTGGGGTCGATCGGTATGAAGCGAGCTGTTTTAGTCGACGGTCCACAATCACCCAAACTGCGTCAACTACTCGAGGAGTCAATGGTAGTCCCGTGACGAAGTCCATAGTGATGCAGTCCCATTTCCATGCTGGTTCGGGTAATGGCTGCAACAGTCCTGCGGGTCTTTGTCGTTCTGGCATTGAGACACGAACTTAGCTACATCCGCTTTCATTCCCCTCTACCAATATAATTTCTTCAGATCATGATACATTTTTGTACTTCCGGGATGTATCGAATAGATGGTGGTATGGGCTTCTTTCATCGGTCGGTGTCTAATGTCCATACTTTCGTTTCGGTACACATATTCTCCCTTTATATTTCAGTACCTTCTCGTCATCCAAGGTGAACTCAGAGTTGGTCCTACCTTTCTCAATATCTTCTTGTACTTTTCTCAGATAAGGATCTGATTTGATAACTGTCTTCACTTCGTCCACTATATCCAGTATAATCTTCAATGCCGCGAACATATTTGAGAACCGATGAATAAACCCTTGGTTGGCTGATTCATCTGTTGTATCTATCACATACTACTCGTTGCCGTGATTGAACACCATTCCGTTGGTACACATTGCTGCAGTCGTGATAACTTCTCCTTGAGATTTTATCATTGCTTTTCTGCTCAATGCATCCACTACCACGTTCGCTTTTCCCGGATGATACTGGATATCACAATCATAGTCTTTCAATAGTTCCAGCCATCTCCTTTGTCTCATATTCAACTCCTTCTGATTAAATAGATAAGTAAGACTTTTATGGTCCGACTTAATCTGAAATTTCTCCCCGTATAGGTAATGTCTCCATATCTTGACCGCATGTACTACTGCCGCTAGCTCCAGATCATGAGTGGGATAATTTTTCTCATGTACCTTTAACTGTCTTGAAGCAGAAGCAATCACTTGCTCTCATTGCATGAGCACACATCCTAATCCCAATCCCGATGCATCAGTGTATAAAGTAAATGTCTGTCCTGGAACGGGAATGGTTAAAATCGGGGCGGATATCAATCTGGCCTTCAATGTCTGGAAGCTCTTCTCACATTTGTCGGTCCACACAAACTTCTCGCCTTTCTTAGTCAAGCTGGTGAGAGGTACGACAATCCGAGAATAGTCTTCTACGAATCTCCGATAATAACCAACTAGACCGAGAAAACTTCTAATTTCTGAAACGCTCTTTGGTGCTTCCCACTTCACAATAGCCTCGATTTTGCAGGGGTCCACTTTGATTCCTTCTGTGGATACCACGTGGCCTAGGAATGCGACTTCACTTAGCCAAAACTCATACTTAGAAAATTTGGCATATAGCTTCTCTTTCCTTAAACGCTGTAGGGCTGCGTTTAGGTTTTTGATATGGGTTTCCTTATCCTTGGAATATACCAATATGTCGTCTATAAATACTATAACCGACGTATCCAGCATATCGTGGAAAACTCGGTTCATAAGTTCCATGAACGTTGCCGGGGCATTAGTTAATCCGAAAGACATCACAAAAAACTCATAATGTCCATATCTGGTCCTGAATGCTGTCTTCGGAATGTCCCCTTCCTTAATCTTCAGCTGGTGGTAGCCTGATCGAAGATCGATTTTAGAAAATACTCTTGCTCCTTGTAACTGATCGAATAAGTCATCGATCCGAGGTAGTGGGTATCGATTCTTGATTGTCAATTTTTTCAACTCCCGATAGTCAATACATAATCGAACGCTACCATCCTTCTTCTTTACGAACAACACCGGTGCCCCCATGGAGATATATTGGGTCGAATATAACCCTTGTCCAGCAGTTCTTGTAATTGCACTTTTAATTCCTTCAGTTCAGTAGGAGCCATTCTATAAGGTGCTTTTGATACGGGTGCGGCTCCAGGTATCAGGTCTATTACAAACTCTGTAGCACGGTCGGGTGGTAATCCGGGTAGTTCCTCTGGAAATACGTCAGGGTAATCCCGAACAACGTCAATGTCTTCCATTCGTGGTACTTCCTCGGCTAGGTGGACCACTGATACAAGATACCCCACTGCTCCCTTCTTAAGACACTTCTTAGCCTTTAATGTTGAAAGTATGAGCTTGCGTTTCCGGGGAAGTTTGGTTCCCGAGAAACTGAATTCTGCCCCTTCTTTGTCTTTGAATGTTAGCTTCTTTTCGACGCATAGCATATTTGCAGAATGCCGAGCTAACCAGTCCATTCCCAAGATGACATCAAAGTCTGCCATCTTAAGTTGTATCAAGGTTGCATCTAAGGTCTGCACTCCAATGAGAACTGGACATGGTCCATAACCCTTTTCTAGTTCCACTTCTAACCCGATCGGTGACCGTACAAGTAATTTGTAGTCTAATGTTTTGATGGGCAATTTGGTCTTCTTTCCAAACGACACAGATATAAATGAATGAGTAGCTCTTGAATCAAAGAGTACTCTGGCGGGTATGCCATTGATAGGTATGATACCTATGATTCGTTTTTACTTAGTCTACATGCTCAATCAATGTAATTAAAATCTTAAAAGTTTTGGTCATACCTGTGACCACATCGGGCGATGCGGCAGCATCTTCTGATGTAACAGCATATACCCGTCCTTGATGTAACTACTTATTGGGTTTTGGGCACTCTCTTGCCATATGCCCTGGTTGATTGCAGTTAAAGCACTTGGGAACTTCAAAATTTGACTTTGGCTGTGGTTGAGCTGCTGAAGTAGACTTCGATGGATTAGCCAAATTCTGAGGACGGAAAGGTTTATACGTCCTATTATTGCCTCCGTTGTAGGTGTTTCCGGCTGGTCTCTTGATGCCTCTGTTCTGGTTCAGATAACTCTCCTTCTGGCTCGATTCAATCACTCGAGCAATCTGGACAGCTTCATTATATATTGTCTTTTCTAATCCCAGAACATGTTCATTGATGCTTCCTCTCAGTCCCGTGAAAAACCTACGGGTTTTAGTTTCTTTTTCTTGCATACTCAATGGTGCAAAGAAAAACAGCTCTTCATAACGCTGTTGGTATGCATCCACCGACATCTGTCCCTGATAAAGACTCAGGAACTCCTTCTCCATCAAATCTCTGAAGCTTCGTGGAAAATATTTCTCAAAGAAAGCTTCTTTATATATAGCCCAAGTCAGTAGGGCGTGCTTAGTCAATAGATAGGCCCTGGTCGATTTCCACCAATGATGTGCGTCGCCCTTGAGCATGAAGGTGGCACATAGCACTTTCTCTTCCTCTGTAATAGTCATCATGAGGAAGTTTCTCTCCATCTCGTCTATCCAGTGGGCTGGCCATAATGGATCAGATGGCTTGCCGTTGAATTCTCTGGGTTTCATCTTCAAAAATCTCTCCACTAGTCGGGAGTGGTCCAGCTGATTCTGGGGGTTTGCCCCGAACATATAGGGTGGATACTGGTGATTTCCATGGGCTGCTTCTGGAGCCTGCACTGGAATCTGTGCAGTCGGTTGCTGAGGTGTCTGAGGAGTTGGGTGGTTACCCACCAGTGCTGCACTGGCTTGTCCTGTGTGCATGGGTGCAGCCTGAGTGGCTTGAAACATTATTCCCATGGCAACCTGCATCTGAGCCTGCGCGTGTTGCATCTGCTGCAGCTGCTGTGCCAGATTCATTACCACTGTTTCTAGCTCTGGTGGTGGAGGTGGCAAGTTTGTAGGGTTTACCGGTTCTGGATTTTCCGATACATGGTTATTCTCTTGACTAGTCTCCTCCACGGGTGGTGGTGGTGGGACTGTGTTTCGGGTCTGTCGGGTCACTCTACGTCTAGACATATTTCCTTCTGAGATGGGTGGTGCCAAAATACCCAGGGTGCGTGATCCACTTCGCTTCCGTTCGAATGAAGCCGAGGCACAGTATGCTGACTATGCCCGTAAGAAGGTTGAAGGGGGTCGCATGGTGAACTTGGCTGAGCTAGCCTTCTTCAATGTAGAGGGAGCTTTTGGTGAAATGGGGTGGCTCCCTGTAATCACATACGACGCGTGCACATGTCCAGACTTGGTACGCCAGTTCTATTGTAATCTCCAGGTGGTAGGGAATTACAACGACGTTGAGCACGGTCAGGAGTTGCACATCACTAGTTATGTCAAGGGGGTGCACATTTCCTTTGATTATCGGTAGCTGGCCGATCTGTTGGGCATTCCCTATGATGGCCCTATGGTGTACTGTGCGCCGGGAGAGCCACAGTTTATTGAGATGGGGATGAGGGCAGAGATCGACAACCAGTTGCTCCGTCCCGATAGATGGCAGATGAGAGCTTGCTACTTGCGTCCAGATCCACGGGTCTTTTGCAATATTATCCAGCATAATCTGATCCCGTAGAGTGGGCACTATGAGAGGGTGTCTCAGCTGATCCAGTTCTGATCTACAGCATCTGCACTCATCAGCCGGTCTTCCTTCCTTACATCATCATGCGGACGATGATTAGTGCCACATTGTCCGGTTATAGGGGTAATCTACCCTATGGACGCATGATTACAGTGTTACTGACCCGTCTGGGGGTGGATCTGGTAGATGGGAAAATCCAGGAGAAGACGTTCTCGTCGCCTCTATATTGGGAGGCTATCTGCAAGATGGGTCTGCGAGATGCTGAGGTTAGCGATAAGGAGAGGAACACGATGGTGCGCCCTCACACTCGTATCGAGATGGCTGATGCTGAGGCTGCTGCTGCTGCTGCTAGAGCTCGTGGGGATCCGGTCGACGATGACGATCGCATGTATATAGATGTCGACGCGATACCCCCTCCATCACCCACACAGGCGGATGGAGTTGGTACATCTTCTGCGATGGCTCCTGCACCTGAGGCTGGTCCTTCCCATTCGGCTGATCCTTCACTTCCACCTTTAGCCATGATGGAGATGCTGCAGGAGATCAGGGATGCTCAGCGCAGATCTGATCTGAGGATGGATGAGTTGTTGGCTACTCAGCACGCATCAGGCGTACGGGTGGGGGAGCTCTTAGAGGTGCAGCGTGCGACTGATCAGAGGATAGCCGATCTCACAGCTAGTCTCCAGACGACCCAGACCCAGGTGGCCTGGTTGACTAGGGTCTATGCTGAGGACTATGACAGAGATCGTGAGGCCCCGCCTCCTCTTTTGCCTCCAGCTTCTTGATTTGTACTTTATTTTTCTTGTACTACAGAGTAACTGTCCGGATTGTGGACTGTACTCTACTTTCGTTATATATATATATGTTTTGTTTCGCTCTCATTGTTATGTAAACTTGTTTTCCCTTTAATAGATGCATTATTCTCTTTTTAATTTGGTTTTAATCATCACTTGTGCTTACAGTGTGTTTGTATTAAAGATTTTAATTTATCCTATCTCAGTTCACAATGGTCTTGAATGTGTATCAGTTCGGCGGGCAAGGCCTGAGACGCTCTGATAACAAGTTGTCACACCCCAATTTTGGTCTAACCAGAATGGTGTGATGAACCGCTAACAAACCAATGGTTCGACCAGGATCTCTAATAGGCTATCCCCACGTTATCCAAACTTTCACACATCCATAATCATAATCAGAGTAATACACACTAACGGAAAATTTATAATAAAATGAACTGAGCAACTAAGATGATATCATAAATTTAATAGCAAATTATGCTGTTTTCAACTAAGACATCAATATTTAAATACCAAATACATGTCTTTATAAATCCAATGAAAGAAACCTATAAAAATATCTAATCAAATGCACACGAGTTGAACTTGCCAGAGGAGTCGTGTGTATCATCTTCAGCTCCAGCTTCCATTGCTGCTATATTCCCGTACGCAGACGCATTCATATAATCTTCAACTGTGTAACCTGCATCATCAACTAAAAATATTCGACGTTGAGGGGTGAACACACAACACGGCTCAGTGAGTAGCCAAAACAATGCAACAATACATATGCATGCAAAAAGTCAATTTATATCTTTGGTCCGGTTTAAAGTTTGCAGTATGCTATAGAAAGGTTGAGGTGGCCAAAGGTCGCGTTTATTGACTCTGCCTCTATACACGAGTGTGTGACGTTACCCGAAGATCACGTTTATCGTCAACTCACATGCACCCAATCATGAACATTATATAACAAAGGTTACGTTTATTGCTATATAGTGCCATACCAACACGTAAGCCCCTATTGGCGAGGGCTGCAAACTGGGCTCGCAACTAACCAATCCTAGTGCCAAACAGTGTATCCAAGGCCTCACCCCAGCATCCCTCAGAATGTCCGTAGAGATAGAGCTAAGCCCCCCGGTAGAGTCAGAGACTATAAGGACCGAGACCACCTCCCCTGATACTCTACGACATAATAGTTCTGCTAAAGTAATGGCGATACGACGATGCCAATGCACAAGACTGGAGTTGGAGATAGAGCTAAAGTGTTGAGACCCGCCAAAGGTTACGTTTATTGATGTCCTCATCACACCCCCCCTGATATTCGCTCGCATCAAGCACATCAACCACACACATACAAGCACATGCCTATTCGTATCATCATCATCACCATCATGTTATAAACAACAAAGTAAATATGCATGAACAAGTAATAGAAATATTGGATGGCATGCTGTATGCACTTTACAAACATATTCGCATAAAATCAAGCATAGCATAGGACTCAAAAATAGAAAACAGTTTATTATCAACCAATTTAGTTTGGAGTTAAGGTTCCTCACCTTAGCTTGCTAAAAGATACTTTTTCAAGCTTTAAAATTACCTTTATACTGTTATTATATTGCTAGAAGACCTAACAAAGTCGATAGAATTTAATTAGAATTACTTCAGAATTCAAAAACCATTCTGTCAACAAAGGGTCGATGCTAGGGTCGATGGGTCTATCGACCCTCCCCTCTTTCTGGACTTCCCGAATACTGAGGGTCGATGGTCATAAACACCTAGGGTCGGATGGCCTATCGACCCTGGGTGCGACCCTCGGTGGACTCTGGTCCAATTCCCACTTTTAAATCCATTCTTCGTGTTTGGGGTCCTATGGCTTGCTTCCTACATTCATTCAACATTCATTCCACGGTCTAGAACCATGTATAATCCATCTAAATATTTTTCATGCATCCTCCTATGGTTTTCCATGAAAACCTAATCATAGCTTAATGGTTTGGGTTTCTCCGAGATCACATTCTTATTAATTACTACCCTAAGGTCTGTAGAAACTCATTTTATTAGTATCCATACCTGAGAAGGTTAATCTTTCTCTGAAACCCTTCTCTTTTGGCTTAATTTCTCTTCCTTCCCTTTCTTCTTCCTCTTTCTTTCTCCTCTCTTTCTCCCAATTCGATTAAGGTTGTGAAAGGAGTGAAAGTGGCTTAGGGACGTCCTTTAAATAGACTAGGAACATCCTAAATAAGTCCCATTGAGATTTGGAAAGAATCCCAATCGAAAAATATAAAAATTTCCTAATTTCTATATTCGGCAGAAATCGAGGGTCGATGGGAGGGTCGATGATCCCGTCGACCCTAGGGTCTTAAGCTGTCTGACCCTCCCTTCAAAACCGAGGGTCTGACTTTCTGTTTTGGGAGGTCCGACCCTACTTAGCTGGGTGTGCGACCGTCCCCCAATTTTAAATGTTGTTTGGGTCGATTTTATACCTGGGATCTCGATCTCCTTCACGCCCTTGGTCCATTTGACTCGATCATTATGGGTAAACCTGGTTCAAGGTGGTAAGACCGGGTTAGATTGACACGGGTCTTACAAGAAGAAAGAAAAAGACAGAAGAAGAAGAAGAAAAAGAAGAACAAAAAAGGAAGAAGAAGTATAAGAAGAAATTTACCACAAAAAAAATGTAGAAGTTCGCTGGTGCACTTCTGAAGGGCACTGGCACACTTCTTCATCTTCTTCTTCTTCTTTATTCTTCTTCTACTTCTTCTTTTACCATGTCCTTTTTTTCCGTTTCTTCTTCATTCTTCTTCTTCCGTCTTCCTTTTCTTCTTCTTGTTCTTCTTCTTCTTCTTCTTCTTTATTCTTTTTCTACTTCTTCTTTTACCATGTCCTTTTTTTCTGTTTCTTCTTCATTCTTCTTCTTCCGTCTTCTTTTTCCTTTTTCTTCTTCTTTATTCTTCTTCATTCTTCTTCTTCTTCTTTGTCTCGTTCTTCTTCTTATTTTTCTTCTTGTTCATTCTTCTTCTTTTTCCTTTTTCTTAATGTTCACTCTAGTTCAATCGCATTTGGGTTCCCTCTATTTTTAGAAGATGCAGTTGAGCTTGAGTGTAGTATTTGCAACTCAGTTTGTGAGAAGAATAAAATATCGATGCTAACTCCATGAGACAATCGTGAACCATATTGTCAAAAAATGGTGGAAAATGTGCTCGTGCTCTTTGAATGAAAAATAAGAAGAATTGTTTTCTGTTTCTTCTTCATTCTTCTTCTTTCATCTTCTTTTTCCTTTTTTTTTTCTTCTTTCTTCTTCTTCGTTGTTCTTCTTCTTTCTTATTGTTTCTTCATCTCATTCATCTAATTTTTTTTTTTTTTGTTCATTCTTCTTCTATTTTCCACATTTTTGTGACACTATGTGTTACAATCATCTCATGTGTTAGCATCCAAGTTTTATTCTTATCACAATCCGAGTTGAAGACCCAACTTCTTCTTCATAGCATTAGGCTACTCTCTAGCTCAATCGCATTTGGATTCCCTCTGTTTCTAGAAGATACGGTTGAGATTGAATGTAGCGTCTACAAATCAATTTGTCAGAAGAATAAAATATGGATGCTAACTGCATGAGATGATCGTGAACCATATTGTCATAAAATGGTGTAAAATGTGCTCATGCTCTTAGAATGAAAAAGAAGAAGAAGAAAAATGAATCGAACAGACGAAAAAGAAGATGAGGAAGAAGAGGACAGAAGAAGAATGACGATGATGAAAGAAGAAGAATGAAGAAGAAGAAGAAGAAGAAGAAGAACGAAGATGAAGAAAAGGAAGAAGAAGATGATGATTGAAAAATGGCAAAGAAGAATGAAGAAAAAGAATAAGAATAAGTAAAAGAAGACGAATGAAGATGAATGAAGAAAAGAATGAAAAAGAAGAAATAAGAAAATATAAGAAGAAGAAGAAGAATGAAGTTTGAAGAAGAAGAACCAAGAGATCATTGAGAGAAAAGAACACAGAAAAAGAAGAATGAAGAAGAAGAATGTAGAAGAATCATGAAGAACAAAGAAAATGAATGAAGAAGAAGAAGAAGAAGATTAAGAAAGTAGTTGACAGTTGAAGAAAGAAAAAGAAAGAGGAAGAAGAAGTAGAAGCAGAACAAAGAAAAAAGAAGAAGTATAAGAAGAAATTTACAACAAAAAAAAAAAGTAGAAGTTCACTGGTGCACTTCTTCATCATCTTCTTCTTCTTTATTCTTCTTCTACTTCCTTTTTCATCATGTCCTTTTTTCCTTTTGTTCTTCATTCTTTGTCTTCTGTCTTCGTTTTCCTTTTCCTTCTTCATTCTTCTTCTTCATTCTTCTTCTTCTTTCTTCATCTCATTCATCTTCTTATTTTTCTTCTTGTTCATTCTTCTTCTGTTTTCCACCTTTTTGTGACACTATGGGTTACGATCATCTCGTATGTTAGCATCCATGTTTTATTCTTCTGACAATCTGAGTTGAAGACCCAACTCCTTCTTTTTAGGATTAATCTACTCTCTTGCTCAATCGGAAGTGGATTCACTCTGTTTCTAGAAGACGCGGTTGAGCTTGAGTGTAGCATTTGCAACTCAGATTGTTAAAAGAATAAAATATGGATGCTAACTGCATTAGATGATCGTAAACCATATTGTCAAAAAATGAAGCAAAATGTGCTCGTGCCCTTTGAATGAAAAAGTAGAAGGAGAAGAATGAATCAGACAGAGGAAAAATAAGATGGGGAAGAGGAGGAAAGAAGAAGAATGAAGATGAACAAAGAAGAAGAATGAAGAAAAAAGTGGAAGAAAAAGATGAAAAATAATGAAGAAAAAAGATGAAGAAGAAGAAAAGGAAGAAAAAGAAGAAGAATGAAGAAGAAGAAGAAGAACGAAGAAGAAATAGAAAGAAGAAGAATGAAGGTGAAGAAAAAGAAAAGAAGATGAGGATTGAAAATTGGCGAAGAAGAATGAAGAAAAAGAAGAAGAATTAGTAGAAGTAGTCGAAAGATGAAGAGTGAAGAAAAGAATGCAAAAGAAGAAAGAAGAACATAGAAGAAGAGGAAGAAGAATGAAGAAAAAGAATGTACAAGAAGAATGAGGAACAAAGAAATAGATTGAAGAATGAAGAAGGAGAATGAAGAAAAGTTGGAGAAGGAAGAACACAGAAGAAGACGAATGAAGAAGAAGACTTTAGAAGAAGCATGAAGTACAAAGAAAAAGAATGAAGAAGAAAAAGAAGAAGATGAAGAATGTAGTTGAAAAAAGAAAAAAGAAAAAGAAAGAAGAAGAAGAAGTAGAAGAAGAACGAAAAAGAAAGAAGAAGTATAAGAAGAAATTTACCACAAAAAAAAAATGTAGAAGTTCGATGGAGCACTTCTGAAGGGCACTGATACCCTTCTAAAGTGCGCTGGCACGTTTCTTCATTTTCTTCTTCTTTATTCTTCTTCTACTTCTTCTTTCGTCATGTCCTTTTTATCCGTTTCTTCTTTATTCTTCTTCTTTCGTTTTCTTTTCCATTTTCTTCTTCTTGATTCTTCTTCTTCATTCTTCTTCTTCTTCCATCGTCTCATTCATCTTCTTATTTTTCTTCTTTTGTTTCCCACCTTTTTGTGACACAATGGGTTATGATCATCTCATGTGTTAGCATCCAAGTTTTAATCTTCTGACAATCTGAATTGAAGACCCAAATCCTTCTTCATAGGATTAAGCTACTCTCTAGCTCAATCGCATTTGGATTCCCACTGTTTCTAGAAGAGGCGGTTGAGCTTGTAGAAGAGGCGATTGACCTTCAGTGTACCATTTACAACTCAATTTGTCTGAAAAATAAAATATGGATGCTAACTGCATGAGATGATCGTGAACCATATTGTTATAAAATGAAGCAAAATTTTCTCGTGCCCTTTGAATGAAAAAGAAGAAGAAGGAGAATGAATCAGACAGAGGAAAAAGAAGAGGAGGAAGAGGAGGAAAGAAGAAGAATGAAGATGAAGAAAGAATAAGAATAAAGAAGAAAGAGGATGATTAAGAAGAAAAATAATGGAGAAAAAAGATGAAGAAAAAGAAACAAAAGAAGAAGTAGAATGAAGAAAAAGGAAGAAGAAGAATGAATATGATGAAAAAGAAGATGAAGATGAAGATTAAAAAATGGCGAAGAAGAATGAAGAAAAAGAAGAAGAACAAGTAAAAGAAGACGAATGAAGAAGAATGCGGAAAAGAATGAAAAAGGAGAAAGAAGAACATAGAAGAAGGAAGAAGAAAAATGAAGAAGAAGAATGTAGAAGAAGAATGAGGGACAAAGAAGAAGAATGAAGAATGAAGAAGAAGAATGAAGAAAAGATTGAGAACGAAGAACATAGAAGAAGAAGAATGAAGAATGAAGAATATAGAAGAAGCACAAAGAACAAAGAAGAAGAATGAAGAAGAAAAAGAAGAAGATGAAGAAAGTAGTTGAAAGAAGAAGAAAGAGAAAGAATGAAGAAGAAGAAGTAGAAGAATAATGAAAAAGAAAGAAGAATTTTAAGAAGAAATTTACCACAAAAAAAAAATGTAGAAGTTCGTTGGCGCACTTCTGAAAGGCGCTAGCGCACTTCTTCATCTACTTCTTCTTTCATCAAGTCCTTTTTTTCCTTTTCCCCTTCATTCTTGTTCTTCTATCTTCTTTTTCCTTTTTCTTCTTCTTTCTTCTTCTTCATTCTTCTTCTTCTTTCTTTGCCTCATTCATCTTCTTATTTTTCTTCTTTTTCATTCTTCTTCTGCTTTCCACCTTTTTGTGACACTTTGGGTTACGATCATCTCATGTATTAGCATCTAACTTTTATTCTTCTGACAATCTGAGTTGAAGACCCAACTCCTTCTTCTTAGGATTAAGCTATACTCTAGCTCAATCGCATTTGGATTCCCTCTGTTTCTCGAAGATGCGGTTGAGCTTGAGTGTACTATTTGCAACTCAGATTGTCAGATGAATAAAATATGGATGCTAATTGCAAAAGATGATCGTGAACCATATTGTCATAAAATGGTGAAAAATGGGCTCGTGCCCTTTGAATGAAAATGAAGAAGAAGAAGAATGAATCAGACAAAGGAAAAAGAAGATGAGGAAGAGGAGGAAAGAAGAATAATGAAGATGAAGAAAGAAGAAGAATGAAGAAGAAAGAGGATGAAAAAGAAGAAAAATAATGAAGAAAAAAGATGAAGAATTAGTAGAAGAAGAACGAAGAAGAAAAAGGAAGAAGAAGAATGAAGATGAAGAAAAAGAAGAAGAAGATGATGATTTAAAAATGGTGAAGAAGAATAAAGAAAAAGAATAAGAACTAGTAGAAGAAGACGAATGAAGAAGAATGCGGAAAAGAATGAAAAAGAAGAAAGAAGAGCATAGAAGAAGGAAGAAGAAGAATGAAGAAGAAGAATGTAGAAGAAGAATGAGGGACAAAGAAGAAGAATGAAGAATGAAGAAGAAGAATGAAGAAAAGATTGAGAAAGAAGAACACAGAAGAAGAAGAATGAAGAAGAAGAATGTAGAAGAAGCATGAAGAACAAAGAAATAGAATGAAGAAGAAAAAGAAGAAGATGAAAAAAGTCGTTGAAAGAAGAAGAAAGAAAAAAAAAAAAAGAAGAAGAACTAGAAGAAGAACGAAAAAGAAAGAAGAAGTATAAAAGAAATTTACTAGAAAAAAAATGTAGAAGTTCGTTGCCGCACTTCTGAAGGGCGCTGCCACACTTCTTCATCATCTTCTTCTTCTTTATTCTTCTTCTACTTCTTCTTTCATCATGTCCTTTTTTTCCTTTAATCCTTCATTTTTATTTTTCCGTCTTCTTTTTCCTTTTTCTTCGTCTTTCTTCTTCTTCATTCTTCTTCTACATTCTTCTTCTTCATTCTTCTTCTTCTTTCTTCACCTCATTCATCTTCTTATTTTTCTTCTTGTTCATTTTCTTCTATTTTCTACCTTTTTGTGACACTATGGCTTACGATCATCTCATGTATTAACATCCAAATTATATTCTTCTGACAATCTGAGTTGTAGACCTAACTCCTTCTTCTAAGGATTTAGCTACCCTTTAGCTCAATCGTATTTGGATTCCCTCTGTCTCTAGAAGATGCGGCTGAGCTTTAGGGTAGCGTTTGCAACTCAAATTGTTGGAAGAATAAAATATGGATGCTAACTGTAAGAGATTATCGTGAACGATATTGTCATAAAATGGTGCAAAATGTGCTTGTGCCCTTTGAATGAAAAAGAATAAGAAGAAGAATGAATCAGACAGTGGAAAAAAAAGATGAGTAAGAGGAGGAAAGAAGAAGAATGAAGTTGAAGAAAGAAGAAGAATGAAGAAGAACGGGGATGAGAAAGAAGAAAAATAATGAAGAAAAAAGTTGAAGAAGAAGAAAAGGAATAAAAAGTAGACGAATGAAGAAGAAGAAGAAGAAGAAGAAGAAGAAGAAGAAGAAGAAGAAGAATGAAGAAGAAAAAGAAAGAAGAAGAGTGAAGATGAAGAAAAAGAAATAAAAGATGAAGATTGAAAATTGGCAAAGAAGAATGAAGAAAAAGAAAAAGAATTAATAGAAGAAGACGAATGAAGAAGAGTGAAGAAAAGAATGAAAAAGAAGAAAGAAGAACATAGAAGAAGAATAAGAAGAATGAAGAAAAAGAATGTTGAAGAAGAATGAGGAACAAAGAAAAAAAATGAAGAATGAAGAAGAAGAATGAAGAAAAGTTTGAGAAGGAAGAACACAGTAGAAGAAGAATGAAGAAGGAGACTGTAGAAGAAGCATGAAGAACAAAGAGAAAGAATAAAGAAGAAAAAGAAGAGGATGAAGAAAGTAGTTAAAAGAAGAAAGAAAAAAGAAAGAAGATGAAGAAGTAGAAGAAGAACAAAAAAGAAAGAAAAAGTATAAAAAGAAATTTACCACAAAAAAAATGCAGAGGTTCGATGGCGCACTTCTGAACGGCACTGGCGCACTTCTAAAGTGTGCTAGCACACTTCTTCATCTTCTTTTTCTTCTTTATTCTTCTTCTACTTCTTCTTTCATCATGTCCTTTTTATCCATTTCTTCTTCATTCTTCTTCTTCCGTCTTCTTTTTCCTTTTTCTTCTTCTTGATTCTACTTCTTCATTCTTCTTCTTTTTTCTTCGTCTCATTCATCTTCTTAATTTTCTTCTTGTTCATTCTTCTTTTGTTTTCCACCTTTTTGTGACACTATGGGTTACGATCATCTCATGTGTTAGCATCCAAGTTTTAATCTTCTGACAATCTGAATTGAAGACCCTAATCCTTCTTCCTAGGAATAAGCTACTCTCTAGCTCAATCGCATTTGGATTCCCTCTGTTTCTAGAAGAAGCAGTTGAGCTTGAGTGTACCGTTTGCAAATTAGATTGTCAGTGAAATAAAATATGGATGCTAACTGCAAGAGATGATCGTACACCATATTGTCATAAAATGGTGCAAATTGTGCTCACGCCCTTTGAATGAAAAAGAAGAAGAAGAAGAATGAATCAGATAGAGGAAAAAGAAGATGAGGAAGAAGAGGAAAAAAGAAGAATGAAAATGAAAAATGAAGTAGAATGAAGAAGAAAGAGGATGAGAAAGAAGAAAAATAATGAAGAAAAAAGTTGAAGAAGAAGAAAAGGAAGAAAAAGAAGAAGAATGAAGAAGAAGAAGAAGAAGAAGAAGAATGAAGAAGAAAAAAGAAAGAAGAAAAATGAAGATGAAGAAAAGGAACAAGAGATGATGATTGCAAAATGCCGAAGAAGAATGAAGAAAAAGAAGAAGAATAAGAAGACGAAGATGAATGAAGAAGAATACAGAAAATAATGAAAAAGAAGAATGTAGAAGAAGAATAAGGAAAAAAAGAAGAATAATGAAGAAGGAATAAGAAGAATGAAGAAAAGATTGAGAAAGAAGAACACAGAAGAAGAAGAATGAAGAAGAAGAATGTAGAAGAAGCATGAAGAATAAAGAAAAAGAATGAAGAAGAAAGAGCAGAAGATGAAGAAAGTAGTTGAAAGAAGAAAAAAGAAAAAAAAAAGAAGAAGAAGAAAGAAAAAAAAAAGAACGAAAAAGAAAGAAGACGTATAAGAAGAAATTTACCAGAAAAAAAAATGAAGATGTTCGTTGGCGCACTTCTGAACGGTGCTGGCACACTTCTTCATCTTCTTCTTCTTCTTTATTCTTCTTCTACTTCTTCTTTCATCATGTCTTTTTTTTTCCTTTTCTCCTTCATTCTTCTTCTTCCGTCTTCTTTTTCTTTTTTCTTCTTCTTTCTTCTTCTTCATTCTTCTTCTTCTTTCATCGCCTCATTCATCTTCCTTTTTTTCTCCTTGTTCATTCTTCTTCTGTTTTCCACCTTTTTGTGTCACTATGGGTTACGAACATCTCATGTATTAGCATCCAAGTTTTATTCTTCTGACAATCTGAGTTGGAGACCCAACTCCTTCTTCTTAGGATTAATCTACCCTCTAGCTCAATCCCATTTCGAATCCCACTGTTTCTAGAAGATGTGGTTGAGCTTGAGGGTAGTGTTTGCAACTCAGATTGTTAGAAGAATAAAATATGGATGCTAACTGCGAGAGATGATCGTGAACCATATTGTAATAAAATGGTGCAAAATGTGTTGGCACCCTTTGAATGAAAAGGAAGAAGAAGAATAATGAATCAAACAGAGGAAAAATAAGATGAGGAAGAGGAGGAAAGAAGAATAATGAAGATGAAGAATGTAGAAGAATGTAGAAGAAAGAGGATGAGAAAGAAGAAAAATAATGATGAAAAAAGATGAAGAAGATGTAAAGGAAGATAAAGAAGAAGAATGAAGAAGAAAATGAAGTAGAACGAAGAAGAAAAAGAAACAAGAAGAATGAAGATGAAGAAAGGGAAGAAGAGATGAAGATTGCAAAATGGCGAATAAGAATGAAGAAAAAGAAGAAGAATAAGTAGAAGAAGACGAATGAAGAAGAATGCAGAAAAGAATGGAAATGTAGAAAGAAGAACATAGAAGTAGAAGAAGAAGAATGAAGAAGAAGAATGTAGAAGAAGAACTAGGCACAAAGAAGAAGAATGAAGAAAAGATTGAGAAAGAAGAACACAGAAGAAGAAGAACGAAGAAGAAGAACGTAGAAGAAGCATGAAGAACAAAGTAAAAGAATTAAGAAGAAAAAGAAGAGATGAAGAAAGTAGTTGAAAGAAGAAGAAGGAAAAAGAAAGAAGAAGAAGAAGAACTAGAAGAAGAACGAAAAAGAAAGAAGAAGTATAAGAAGAAAGTTACCACAAAAAAAGTTCGTTGGCGCACTTCTTCATCTTGTTCTTCTTCATTATTCTTCTTCTACTTCGTTTATCATCATGTCCTTTTTTTCCTTTTCTCCTCCATTATTCTTCTTCCGTCTTCTTTTTCCTTTTTCTTCTTATTCTTCTTCTTCATTCTTCTTCATTTTTCGTCGCCTCATTCATCTTTTTATTTTTCTTCTTCTTCATTCTTCTTCTATTTTCCACCTTTTTGTGACACTATCGGTTACGATCATCTCCTTCTGACAATCTGAGTTGAAGACGCAATTCCTTCTACTTAGGATTAAGCAACCCTCTAGCTCAATTTCTAGAAGACACGGTTGAGCTTGAGGGTAGCCCTTGCAACTCAGATTGTTAAAAGAAGAAAATACGGAATCATAACTGCATGAGAAGATTGTGAACCATATTGTCATAAAACGGTGCAAAATGTGCTTGCACCCTTTGAATGAAAAAGAAGAAGAAGAATGAATGAATCAGATAACGGAAAAATAAGATGTGGAAGAGGAGGAAAAAAGAAGAATGAAGATGAAGAAAGAAGTAGAATGAAGAAGAAAGAGGATGAGAAAGAAGAAAAATAATGAAGAAAAAAGACGAAGAAGAAGAAAAGGAAGAAAAAGAAAGAAGAAGAATGAAGATGAAGAAAAGGAAGAAGACATGAAGATTGCAAAATGCCGATGAAGAATGAAGAAAAAGAAGAAGAATAAGTAAAAGAAGACGAATGAAGAAGATTGCAGAAAGGAATGAAAAAGAAGAAAGAAGAACATAGTAGAAGGAAGAAGAAGAACGAAGAAGAAGAATGTAGAAGAAGAATGAAGAAGAAGATGGAGAATGAAGAATGAATAAGAAGAATGAAGAAAAGATTGGGAAAGAAGAACACAGAAGAAGAAGAACGAAGAAGAAGAATGTAGAAGAACCATGAAGAATAAAGAAAAAGAATGAAGAAGAAAAAGAAGAAGATGAAGAAAGTAGTTGAAAGAAGAAGAAAGAAAAAGAAAGGAGAAGAAGAAGTAGAAGAAGAACGAAAAAGACAGAAGAAGTATAAGATGAAATTTACCATAAAAAAAATGAAGAAGTTCGTTGGCGCACTTCTGAAGGGCGCTGGCGCACTTCTTCATCTTCTTCTTCTTCTTTATTCTTCTTCTACTTCTTCTTTCATCATGTCTTTTTTTCCTTTTCTCCTTCATTCTTCTTCTTCCGTATTCTTTTTGCTTTTTCTTCTTCTTTCTTCTCCTTCATTCTTCTTCTTCTTTCATCGCCTCATTCATCTTCCTATTTTTTTTCTTGTTCATTCTTCTTTTGTTTTCTACCTTTTTGGGACACTATGGGTTACGATCATCTCATGTATTAGCATCCAAGTTTTATTCTTCTGACAATCTGAGTTGAAGACCCAACTCCTTCTTCTTATGATTATTCTACCCTCTAGCTCAATCGCATTTGGATTCCCTCTGTTTCTAGAAGATGCAGTTGAGCTTGAGGGTAGCATTTGCAACTCAGATTGTTAGAAGAATAAAATATGGATGCTAACTGCAAGAGATGATCGTGAACCATATTGTAATAAAATGGTGCAAAATGTGCTCGCACCCTTTGAATGAAAAAGAAGAAGAAGAATAATGAATCAAACAGTGGAAAAAGAGGATGAGGAAGAGGAGGAAAGAAGAAAAATGAAGAAGAAAGTGGATGAGAAAAAAGAAAAATAATGATGAAAAAAGATGAAGAAGAAGTAAAGGAAGAAAAAGAAGAAGAATGAAGAAGAAGAAAAAGTTGAACGAAGAAGAAAAAGAAAGAAGATGAATGAAGATGAAGAAAAGGAAGAAGAGATGAAGATTGCCAAATGGCGAATATGAATGAAGAAAAAGAAGAAGAATAAGTAGAAGAAGACGAATGAAGAAGAATGCAGAAAAGAATGAAAAAGAAGAAAGAAGAACATAGAAGAAGAAGAAGAAGAAGAAGAATGAGGAAGAAGAATGTATCAGAAGAATGAGGAACAAAGAAGAAGAATGAAGATTGAAGAAGTAGAATGAAGAAAAGATTGAGAAAGAAGAACACAGAAGAAGAAGAACGAAGAAGAAGAACGTGGAAGAAGCATGATGAAAAAAACTAAAAGAATGAATAAGAAAAAGAAGAAGATGAAGAAAGTAGTTGAAAGAAGAAAAAAGAAAAAAAAAAGAAAGAAGAAGAAGAAGAAGTAGAAGAAGAACAAAAAAGAAAGAAGAATTATAAGAAAAAATTTACCACAAAAAAAGTTCGTTGGCGCACTTCTTCATCTTCTACTTCTTCATTATTCTTCTTCCGTCTTGTTTTTCCTTTTTCTTCTTCCTTCTTCTTCTTCATTCTTCTTCTTCTTTCTTCGCCACATTCATCTTCTTATTTTTCTTCTTGTTCATTCTTTTTCTGTTTTCAACCATTTTGTGACACTATGGGTTACGGTCATCTCCTTCTGACAATCTGAGTCGATGACCCAACTCCTTCTTCTTAGGATTAAGCTACCGTCTAGCTCAATTTCAAGAATTTGCGGTTGAGCTTGAGGGTAGCGTTTGCAACTTAGATTGTTAGAATAATAAATTATGGATGCAAATGCATGAGATGATTGTGAACCATATTGTTTTAAAATGGTGTAAAATCTGCTCGTGCCCTTTGAATGAGAAAGAAGAAGACGAAGAATGAATCAAACAGAGGAAAAAGAAGATGAGGAATAGGAGGAAAGAAGAAAAAATAAGATGAAGAAAGAAGAAGAATGAAGAAGAAAGAGGAAGAGAAAGAAGAAATATAATGAAAAAAATAGATGAAAAAGAATAAGATGAAGAAAAAGAAGAAGAAAGAAGAAGAAGAAGTAGATGAAGAACAAAGAAGAAAAAGGAAGAAGAAGAACGAAGATGAAGAAAAAGAAGAAGATTTAAAAATGGCGAAGAAGAATGAGGAACAAAGAAGGATAATGAAAAAGGAATAAGAAGAATGAAGAAAAGATTGAGAAAAAAGAACACAGAAGAAGAAGAACGAAGAAGAAGAATGTAGAAGAAGCATGTAGAATAAAGAAAAAGAATGAAGAAGAAAAAGAAGAAGATGAAGAAAGTAGTTGAAAGAAGAAGAAAGAAAAAGAAAGGAGAAGAAGAAGTAGAAGATGAACGAAAAAGAAAGAAGAAGTATAAGATGAAATTTACCACAAAAAAATGAAGAAGTTCGTTGGCGCACTTCTGAAGGGCGCTGGCGCACTTCTTCATCTTCTTCTTCTTCATTATTCTTCTTCTACTTCTTCTTTCATCATGTCTTTTTTTCCTTTTCTCCTTCATTCTTCTTCTACCATCTTCTTTTTGCTTATTCTTCTTCTTTCTTCTTCTTCATTCTTCTTCTTCTTTCATCGCCTCATTCATCTTCCTTTTTTTCTCCTTGTTCATTCTTCTTCTCTTTTCCACCTTTTTGTGACACTATGGGTTACGATCATCTCATGTATTAGCATCCAAGTTTTATTCTTCTGAAAATCTGAGTTGAAGACCCAAGTCCTTATTCTTAGGATTAATCTACCCTCTAGCTCAATCGCATTTAGAATCCCTCTGTTTCTAGAAGATGTGGTTGAGCTTGAGGGTAGTGTTTGCAACTCAGATTGTTAGAAGAATAAAATATGGATGCTAACTGCAAGAGATGATCGTGAACCATATTGTAATAGAATGGTGCAAAATGTGCTCGCGCACTTTGAATGAAAAAGTAGAAGAAGAATAATGAATCAAACAGAGGAAAAAGAAGACGAGGAAGTGGAGGAAAGAAGAAAAATGAAGATGAAGAAAGTAGAAGAATGTAGAAGATAGAGGATGAGAAAGAAAAAAAAATAATGATGAAAAAAGATGAAGAAGAGGTAAAGGAAGATAAAGAAGAAGAATGATGAAGAAAAAGAAGTAGAACGAAGAAGAAAAAGAAACTAGAAGAATGAAGATGAAGAAAAGGAAGAAGAGATTAAGATTGCAAAATGGCGAATAAGAATGAAGAAAAAGAAGAAGAATAAGTAGAAAAAGATGAATGTAGAAGAATGCAGAAAAGAATGTAAAAGTAGAAAGAAAAACATAAAATTAGAAGAAGAAGAATGAGGAAGAAGAATGTAGAAGAAGAACGAGGCACAAAGAAGAAGAATGAAGAAAAGATTGAGAAAGAATAACACAGAAGAAGAAAAACGAAGAAGAAGAACGTAGAAGAAGAAGAAGAACAAAGTAAAAGAATTAAGAATAAAAAGAAGAAGATGAAGAAAGTAGTTGAAAGAAGAAGAAGGAAAAAGAAAGACGAAGAAGAAGAACTAGAAGAAGAACGATAAAGAAAGAAGAAGTATAAGAAGAAATTTACCACAAAAAATGTTCGTTGGCGCACTTCTTCATCTTCTTCTTCTTCATTATTCTTCTTCTACTTCTTCTAACATCATGTCCTTTTTTTCCTTTTCTCCTCAATTCTTCTTCTTCCGTCTTCTTTTTCCTTTTTCTTCTTCCTTCTTCTTCTTCATTCTTCTTCATTTTTCTTCGCCTCATTCATCTTTTTATTTTTCTTCTTGTTCATTCTTCTTCTATTTTCCACCTTTTTGGGACACTATCGGTTGCAATCATCTCCTTCTGACAATCTGAGTTGAAGATGCAATTCCTTCTTCTTAGGATTAAGCTACCCTCTAGCTCAATTTCTAAAAGACAAGGTTGAGCTTGAGGGTAGCCTTTGCAACTCAGATTGTTAGAAAAATAAAATATGGATGCTAACTACATGAGATGATTGTGAACCATATTGTCATAAAATGGTGCAAAATGTGCTTGCGCCCTTTGAATGAAAAAGAAGAAGAAGAATGAATGAATCAGTTAAAGGAAAAAGAAGTTGTGGAAGAGGAGGAAAAAAGAAGAATGAAGATGAAGAAAGAAGTAGAATGAAGAAGAAAGAGGATGAGAAAGAAGAAAAATAATGAAAAAAAAAGACGAAGAAGAAGAAAAGGAAGAAAAAGAAAGAAGAAGAATAAATATGAAGAAAAGGAAGAAGACATGAAGATTGCAATATGCCGATGAAGAATGAAGAAAAAGAAGAAGAACAAGTAAAAGAAGACGAATGAGGAAGATTGCAGAAAAGAATGAAAAAGAAGAAAGAAGAACATAGAAGAACGAAGAAGAAGAACGAAGAAGAAGAATGTAGAAGAAGAATGAAGAATAAGAAGGAGAATGAAGAATGACTAAGATGAATGAAGAAAAGATTGGGAAAGAAGAACACAGAAGAAGAAGAACGAAGAAGAAGAATGTAGAAGAAGCACGAAGAATAAAGAAAAAGAATGAAGAAGAAAAAGAAGAAGATGAAGAAAGTAGTTGAAAGAAGAAGAAAGAAAAAGAAAGGAGAAGAAAAAGTAGAAGAAGAACGAAAAATACAGAAGAAGCGTAAGATGAAATTGACCACAAAAAAAATGAAGAAGTTCGTTGGCGCACTTCTGAAGGGCGCTGGCGCACTTCGGAAGGGCGTTGTCGCACTTCGGAAGGGCGTTGTCGCACTTCTTCATCTTCTTCTTCTTCTTTATTCTTCTTCTACTTCTTCTTTCATCATGTCTTTTTTTCCTTTTCTCCTTCATTCTTCTTCTTCCGTCTTCTTTTTGCTTTTTCTTCTTCTTTCTTCTTCTTCATTCTTCTTCTTCTTTCATCGCCTCATTCATCTTCCTATTTTTCTTCTTGTTCATTCTTCTTTTGTTTTCTACCTTTTTGTGACACTATGGGTTACGATCATCTCATGTATTAGCATCCAAGTTTTATTCTTCTGACAATCTGAGTTGAAGACCCAACTCCTTCTTCTTATGAGTAATCTACCCTCTAGCTCAATCGCATTTGGATTCCCTCTGTTTGTAGAAGATGCGGCTGAGCTTGAGGGTAGCATTTGCAACTCAGATTGATAGAAGAATAAAATATGGATGCTAACTAAAAGAGATGATCGTGAACCATATTGTCATAAAATGGTGCAAAATGTGCTCGCACCCTTTGAATGAAAAAGAAGAAGAAGAACAATGAATAAAATAGTGGAAAGAGAGTATGAGGAAGAGGAAGAAAGAAGAAAAATGAAGAAGAAAGAGGATGAGAAAAAAGAAAAATAATGATGAAAATAGATGAAGAAGAAGTAAAGGAAGAAAAAGAAGAAGAATGAAGAAGAAGAAAAAGTTGAACGAAGAAGAAAAAGAAAGAAGAAGAATGAAGATGAAGAAAAGGAAGAAGAGATGAAGATTGCAAAATGGCGAATATGAATGAAGAAAAAGAAGAAGAATAAGTAAAAGAAGATGAATGAAGAAGAATGCAGAAAAGAATGAAAAAGAAGAAAGAAGAACATAGAAGAAGAAGAAGAAGAAGAATGAGGAAGAAGAATGTATCAGAAGAATGAGGAACAAAGAAGAAGAATGAAGATTGAAGAAGTAGAATGAAGAAAAGATTGAGAAAGAAGAACACAGAAGAAGAAGAACGAAGAAGAAGAACATGGAAGAAGCATTAAGAAAAAAACTAAAAGAATGAAGAAGAAAAAGAAGAAGATGAAGAAAGTAGTTGAAAGAAGAATAAAGAAAAAGAAAGAAGAAGAAGAAGAATTAGAAGAAGAACGAAAAAGAAAGAAGAAGTATAAGAAGAAATTTACCACAAAAAAAGTTCGTTGGCGCACTTCTTCATCTTCTTCTTCTTCATTATTCTTCTTCTACTTCTTCTTTCATCTTGTCCTTTTTTACTTTTCTCCTCCATTCTTATTCTTCCGTCTTCTTTTTGCTTTTTCTTCTTCTTTCTTCTTCTTCATTCTTCTTCTTCTTTCATCGCCTCATTCATCTTCCTATTTTTCTTCTTGTTCATTCTTCTTCTGTTTTCTACCTTTTTGTGACACTATGGGTAACGATCATCTCATGTATTAGCATCCATGTTTTATTCTTCTGCCAATCTGAGTTGAAGACCTAACTCCTTCTTCTTATGATTATTCTACCCTCTAGCTCAATCGCATTTGGATTCCCTCTGTTTCTAGAAGATGCGGTTGATCTTGAGGGTACCATTTGCAACTCAGATTGTTAGAAGAATAAAATATGGATGCTAACTGCAAGAGATGATCGTGAACCATATTGTAATAAAATGCTGGAAAATGTGCTCGCGCCCTTTGAATGAAAAAGAGGAAGAAGAAGAATAAATCAAATAGAGGAAAAAGAAGATGTGGAAGAGGAGGAAATAAGAAGAATAAAGATGAAGAAAGAAGAAGAATGAAGAAGAAAAATAATGATGAAGAAGAAGTAAAGGAAGAGAAAGAAAAAGAATGAAGAAGAAAAAGAAGTAGAACGAAAAAGAAAAAGAAATAAGAAGAATGAAGATGAAGAAAAGGAAGAAGAGATGAAGATTGCATAATGTTGAATAAGAATGAAGAAAAAGAAGAAGAATAAGTAGAAGAAGACGATTGAAGAAGAATGCAGAAAAGAATGAAAAAAGAAGAAAGAAGAATTAGAAGAAGAAGAAGTAGAAGAATGAGGAAGAAGAATGTAGAAGAAGAATGAGGAACAAAGAAGAAGAATGAAGAATGATGAAGAAGAATGAAGAAATGATTGAGAAAGAAGAACACAAAAGAAGAAGAATGAAGAAGAAGAACGTGGAAGAGAACGAAGAAGAAAAATAAGAAGATGAAGAACGTAGTTGAATGAAGAAGAAAGAAAAAGAAAGAAGAAGAAGAAGAAGTAGAAGAAGAACGAAAAGGAAAGAAGAAGTATAAGAAGAAATTTACCACAAAAAAAGTTTGTTGGCGCACTTCTTCATCTTCTTCTTCTTCTACTTCTTCTTTCATCATGTCCTTTTTTTCCTTTTCTCCTCCATTCTTCTTCTTCCGTCTTCTTTTTTGCTTTTTCTTCTTGTTTCTTCTTCTTCATTCTTCTTCTTCTTTCTTCGCCTCATTCATCTTCTTATTTTTCTTCTTGTTCATTCTTCTTCTGTTTTCCACCTTTTTTTGACACTATTGGTTACGATCATCTCCTTCTGACAATCTGATTGAAGACCCAACTCCTTCTTCTTAGGACTAAGCTACACTCTATCTCAATCACATTTCGATTCCCTCTGTCTCTAGAAGATGCGAGTGAGCTTGAGGGTAGCTTTTGCAACTCAGATTGTTAGAACAGTAAAATATGGATCCTAACTGCATGAGATGATCATGAACCATATTGTTATAAAATGGTGCAAAATGTGCTCGTGCCCTTTGAATGAGAAAGAAGAAGAAGAAGAGTGAATCAGACAGAGGAAAAAGAAGATGAGGAAGAGGAGGAAAGAAGAAGAAATAAGATGAAGAAAGAAGAAGAATGAAGAAGAAAGAGGAAGAGAAAGAAGAAAAATATTGAAGAAAAAAATGAAAAAGAAGAAGTAGATGAAAAAGAAGAAGAATGAAGAAGAAGAAGTAGATGAAGAACGATGAAGAAAAAGGAAGAAGAACAATGAAGATGAAGAAAAAGAAGAAGAAGATGAAGATTTAAAAATGGCAAAGAAGAATGAAGGAATAGAAGAAGAATAAGTAGAAGAAGAGGAATGAAGAAGAATGAAGAAAAGAATCAAAAAGAAGAAAGAAGAACATAAAAGAAGAAGAAGAATGAGGAACAAAGAAGAAGAATAAAGAATGAAGAAGAAGAATGAAGAAAAGATTGAGAAAGAAGAACACAGAAGAAGAAGAATGAAGAAGAAGAGTGTAGAAGAAGCATGAAAAAGACAAAAAAGGAATGAAGAAGAAAAAGAAAAAGATGAAGAAAATAGTTGAAAGAAGTAGAAAGAAAAATAAAGAAGAAGAAGAAGTAGAAGAAGAACGAAAAAGAAAGAAGAAGTATAAGTAGAAATTTACCACAAAAAAAATGTAGAAGTTCGATGGCGCACTTCTGAAGGGCGCTGGCGCACTTCTGAAGGGCGCTGGCGCACTTCTTCTTCTTCTTCTTCTTATTCTTCTTCTTCTTTATTCTTCTTCTACTTCTTCTTTTACCATGTCCTTTTTTTTTGTTTCTTCTTCATTCTTCTTCTTCCGTCTTCCTTTTCTTCTTCTTGTTCTTCTTCTTCTTCTTCTTCATTATTCTTCTTCTACTTCTTCTTTTACCATGTCCTTTTTTTCTGTTTCTTCTTCATTCTTCTTCTTCCGTCTTCTTTTTCCTTTTTCTTCTTCTTTATTCTTCTTCATTCTTCTTCTTCTTCTTTGTCTCGTTCTTCTTCTTATTTTTCTTCTTGTTCATTCTTCTTCTTTTTCCTTTTTCTTCATGTTCATTCTTCAAGTTTTATTCTTCTAACAATCTTTGTTGTAGACCCAACTCCTTCTTCTTAGGATTAAACTACTCTCTAGCTCAATCGCATTTGGATTCCCTCTGTTTCTAGAAGATGCGGTTGTGCTTGAGTGTAGGATTTCCAACTCAGTTTGTCAGAGGATTAAAATATGGATGCTAACTGAATGAGATGATCGTGAACTATATTGTCATAAAATGGAGCAAAATGTGCTCGTGCTCTATGAATGAAAAAAGAAGAAGAATAAGAATGAATCAGAAAGGGGAAAAAGAAGCTAAGGAAGAGGAAGAAAGAAGAAGAATGAAGAAGAAAGAGGAAGAGAAAGAAGAAAAAAGATGAAGAAGTAGAAAAGGAAGAAAAAGAAGAAGAATGAAGAAGAACGAAGATGAAGAAAAAGAAGAAGATGAAGATTGAAAAATGGCAAAGAAGAATGAAGAAAAAGAAGAAAAATAAGTAAAAGAAGACGAATGAAGAAGAATGAAGAAAAGATTGGAAAAGAAGAAAGAAGAACATAGAAGAAGAGGAATAATAAAGAAGAAGAATGTAGAACAAGAATAAGGAACAAAGAAGAAGAATGAAGAATGAAGAAGAAGAATGAAGAAGAAGAATGAAGAAGAGAATGAGAAAGAAGTACACAGAAGAAGAAAAATGAAGAAGAAACAAGAAGAACAAAGAAAAAGAATGAAGAGGAAAAAGAAGAAGACGAAGAAAGTAGAAGAAAGAAAAAGAAAGAAGAAGAACGAAAAAGAAAGATGAAGTATAAGAAGAAATTTACCACAAAAAAAAATGTAGAAGTTCACTGGCGAATTTCTGAAGGGCGCTGTCGCACTTCTAAAGTGCGCTGGCGCACTAATTCATCTTCTTCTTCATCTTTATTCTTCTTCTACTTCTTCTTTCATCATGTCCTTTTTTTCCTTTTCTGCTCCATTCTTCTTCTTCCATCTTATTTTTCCTTTTTCTTCTTCTTTCTTCTTCTTCATTCTTCATCTTCTTTCTTCGTCTCATTCATCTTCTTAATTTTCTTCCTGTTCATTCTTCTTCTATTTTCCACCTTTTCGTGACACTATGGTTATGATCATCTCATGTGTTAGCATCCAAGTTCTATTCTTCAGACAATCTGAGTTGAAGACCCAACTCCTTCTTCTTAGGATTAAGCTACTCTCTAGCTCAATCGCATTTGGATTCCCTCTGTTTCTAGAAGATAAGGTTGAGCTTGAGTGTTGCGTTTGCAACTTAGATTGTCAGAAGAATAAAATGTAAGACCCGTATTGAACTAACCGGTCGTACCACCTTGTACCAGGTCTACCTATCATGGTCGAGCTAAATGGACCAAGTGTGTGAAGAAACCACAAGACCAGGTATGAAGTCTAACCCAAAAATAGTCAAATATGAGAGTAGGGTCGTATGCCTAAACCGGTATGATCGACCCCACCTCAAGATAAGTCCAACCCATGACTTTTTAGTCGTGGGATCGCATGACTAAGAAGGCGTAGGGTCGACTGATTCTGCGACCCTACGTCCGACCCTACGATGACAGACAGAAATCAGAAATTAGGAAACCTTCCTAATTCAAAGGGTATCTTTCCTAAACTCATTGGGACTTATTATGGAGGGTTTTTCTCTCTTAATAGGACGTCCCTTAGCCTCTTTCTCTCCTTTAGAACCTTAATTGAAAGTGAGAGCTAGAGAATGAGAAGGAAGAGAAGAAGAGAAGGAAACTTGAAGAAGAAGACTAAGGAAGAGGAGGAAGTTCAGAGAAACCTTTGAACTAAGGTATGAACCTAATTCCCAACCTAAATAAGAGGGCCTAGAATAGGTATGAAGAACATAGGATTAGGAGAAACCCAAATCATCCATCCATGGACAAGTTCCAAGGGAATCCATGGAGGAAATCATTGTAGGCAATGGAAAGTGTGTAAAAATTATAGTTTTGAGCCATAGAACAGTCATAGGAAGGACCATAATGGTAAGCCAAAGATTCCAACATGAAGGAATTGAATTTAGAGTGAAAAGGTCGACCATAATATATGTGGTCGCACGTAGGGTCGAATGATATCCGACCCTACGAGACCATATAATCGACCACATGCCCTCGGGAAGTCCTAGGGAGGGTGTAGTCGAACATAGGGATGAATGGTATCCGACCCCACCTGCGACCCTACACCCTAGGGTCACAGAAACTGCTACCCTAGGTGCTTCCCTACCTGCGACCCTACAATTTTTGTTAGTCTAAATATATTAGAATTAATTCTAATTAAAATCTATCGACTTGTTTGGTCTTTCTAGTGATTTAAAAATGATTCATAAAGCTTGAACGAGGATCTACGCTGAATCAAAGGTGAGTGAACAAGACCTAAACTAATTGGTTAATAATAAATTGTTTTCGTTTATTGAATCCAACACCATGAATGATTCTATAATTGTATGCTTGTAATCCACATATCACATGTCATCCACTATTTCTGTTATTACTGTTCATGCATATTTAATTCCGTTTATTTATAACATGATGATGATGATGATGATGCTAGGAATAGGCATGTGAATGTATGTGTGTGGTTAGTGAACTTGATGCAAGTGGAGCATCAGGGGGAGGACGTGACACTGTGGTTCATCCTGGTCACCATACTAAAGCTCTATCTCTACTAATGTCTTGTCCACTGACATCGTCTTATCGCCTTTACCTTAGCAGAACTATTACGTCGTAGGGCATCAGGGGAGGTGGTCTCAGACCGTGTAGTCCCTGACTCTGCCGGGGGACCTTAGATCTATCTATATGGACGTATTGAGGGATGCTGGGGTGAGGCTTTGGATACACTGTTTGACATTAGGATTGGTTAGTTGCGAGTCTAGTTTGCAAGCCCTCGCCAACAGGAGCTTACGTGTTGGTGTAGGTAGAGCATCAGGGGAAGTGTGATGCAGTGTGGTCCTAAGCACTTTAGCACTATCTCTATTCCACGGTGGGTGCATGTGGGTGCAGCAATGGTGTTTGATCCATTGGGCAGTTCTACACATTCGTGTATAGAGGTGCGGCGGCCGCCTATCCTTTCTATTGCACATTGTAAACTTATGAACCAGACCAAAGATATGAATTGAATGTATGCATATATATGTTTGTTGCATTGTTTTGTTTGCTCACTGAGCCGTGATGTATTCTCACCCTTTTCGAATTCAAATATTTTTAGTTGATGATGCAGGTTCGACAGTGGAAGATTATATGAATGCTCCAACATACGGGCATGCAACGGCAATGGAGGCAGAAGTGATGATGGAGTCGCTTGATTCATCATGCGAGTGCAACTCTTGTGTTTTTTATTAGATTTTGTTTAAGTTTTACAGACAATGTAATTAATTTAATTATTTTAATTTATGTCTTAGTCCTTTTGGGAGATAATTAGATAATTTATTTACTTTATCACAGCTAGACTCTCAGTTCATTTAATATTAAAGACTTCCGCTATCGTGTATTTATTCTGATTTTTTGTTGTGGATGTGTATGGTTTAAGAAAATGGACACAGCCTATTTGAGATCTTGGTTGAACCGTTGGTTTATTAGCGGTTCATCACACCATTCTAAATAGTACAGAATTTGGGGTGTGACAACTTGGTATTAGAGCTCTCAGGCCCTGTCTATTAAACCAATATATTTCCACAAAAATTCGTTAACTGAGTTAGAATTAAAATGTAGAAGTTGTAATAAGAACATACTATAAGCACCTGTGTTGTATGAGACAAAATTAAGAAAGAGAATAATGCACTATTAAAAGGAGAAACAAGTTTTATATACATCAATTAAAAAGCAACGTACATACATATCCAAATCAAAGTACGGTCCATAATCTGGACAGTTACTCTGTAGTACAAGGAAAAACAAAAGGAAATATACATCATGGAGCTGGAGGTGCTAAAGGAGGAGGTGCTTTACAATCTCGGTTATAGTCTTCCGCATACACTCTAGTCAGCCAGGCTACCTGAGTCTGGGTCACTAGGAGACTAGTTACCAGCTCAGCCATCCGCTGATTTAACTTGCGTTGGGCCTCTCTAATTAAACACAGTAGCCCCGTCCTATGATCAAATGGTGGGCGTGAAGGACCAGCAGTGTGTGAAAGAGCCCAAGATGGACCAGCTCCAGTAGAATGTAGAGGTGAAGGAGGAGGTATGGCGTCTACATCCATGAACATACGATCCTCAACCTCAGCATCACCCCTATGGACCCCTACTGCTACTACTGCTGCTGCCAAGTCAGCCTCTACTGTCTCTACTCGAGTACGAGGATGCACCACAGCGTTCCTCTCATCATCACAGACCTGAGCATCCCACGTAGCCATCCACTAGATGGCCTTCCAGTCAAGGTGCAATGAGAAGGTCTTCTCCTGAATCGTCTTATCCAATAAATCAATGTATAGGTGTGTGAGTAGTATAGTGATTGGACGTTCGTAGGGCAAGTTGCCTAACTGACCAGGCAACGTAGCATGGATCATCGTCCGGATGATAATATAAGGAAGGCAGACAGGCTGCCTCGTTCAGATGCAGTAGATGACATACTAAGTGAACTAAGAAATCCTATCATAGTGTCCACTATGGGGAATCAGGTTATGCTGCATGATCTTGTAGTACACCCAAGGCTCTGGCCGTAGGTTGATCACTTTCAACTCCCAGCGATCACCTCTAAGGAGCTCACTATCAATCTCACCATGCATCGCCAAGGATTGGAACTGGGGTTCCTTGGGAGCATAGTACACCAAAGGGCCGTCATTTGATATGCCCAAAAGATCAGCCAACTACTGGCAGTTAAATGAAACCTCCACCCGTTTTACGTAGCTAGTGATCCTGAGCTCCCTACCCCTCTCTATGTCATTGCAATCCACCACTACCTAGAGATTGCAATAGAACTGCTTTACCAAAGCAGGACGAGTACAAGCCCCATAGGTGATCATAGGAAGCCAGCCCATGTCACCAAAAGCACCCTCCACGTTAAACAAGGATAGACTAGCCAAGTTTACACAACGACCCTCTTTTACTTTCTTACGCTCATAGAAAGCATACTGAGCTTCTGCCTCATTAGAGCAGAAACGAACTGAGTCATGAGCCCAAGGAACTTTTGTACGAGCCATACTATATGTCAAGACACAGAAAAACAAACATGATATTAGTAATGGTGGAAGTCTTGCGGTGGGAGAAACTTTACATCAATTTGTTGAAAAACTCAAAAATTTCACCATTATAATGGCATGATTTGGCCAAAAGCCTCAATTTTCACCCAAAAAACTAGGCAAGAGGACTTATATAGGTTCCAAACCATCCTACAAAGCTCATATGGTACAAAATTTAATCTAGAAAGATCAAATTTGAAGAAATTCCAACAAATTGGAAAAATTTTGAAAATTGGGTAAAAAATAGAAAATTTTAAGTTTCTCGATAACCAACCAATGAAACTCAAATATTTTTGAGGGCTTTCGTCCATTGGGTGACCAATAGCAAAAGCTCCCAATAAAAATTATATTTTTACGATTATAAAAAGATTAATTTGGAGAAAACAATGTAAATGGACGAAAACCTAGTTTAGAAAGCTTAAAAATGAGAAACATTAGAGAGCATATGTCACACTCCAATTCCGACTCAACCAGAAGTGTGAGTGAACCGACACTGAACCAACAGCATACACCAGGATCTCAATAAGACCTTGTCCACCCATACAAGCCATTGAACATAACCATAATCAGAATATAATAAAATACAGCAAAAATCTTAAATAAATGATCTGAGTAAGCTACTTTTAAATTTAAATAAAATATCCAATTATTCAAATACCCAAAACATAAATAATATCCTTACATCATTTTGTAAATCCAACTGAAAATAAATAATATAATTCAAATAAACACCCTATAGATACAGGCAGAAAGGGCACTCGCATGAAGCGTCATGCTCGTCATCTCCTACTTGCACTCCAAAGCTGCAACACCTCCGTACGCCGGAGCATTCAGGTAATCCTCCATCGAATAACCTACACCAACATCTAAAAAAAATGTATACACAAGGGTGAACTCAAAACTTAGCTCAGTAAGACAATCAGACAATACAACATTCATATGCATGAGTAACATTCACATTATGGTTTGGTTTTAAGTTTGCAATGTGCTATAGAAAGGATTGGCGGCCACCACACCTCTATGCACGAGTGTGTGGAGCCGCCCAATTGATCAAACACCACTGTCGTCCCACACGCACCCTATCATGGAATAGAGATAGAGCTAAGGCGTCCGGATCAAATACCGCCAATACCTCCCCGGATACTCTACCCATACCAACACGTAAGCACCTATTGGCAAGGGCTTGCAAACTGGGCTCGCAACTAACCAATCTTATATGTCATCACTGTAGGCCCTGTCCCAGCGCAGCTCCCTACGACATAGAGATAGAGCTAGAGTATGGTGACCAGGCCGGAGACCACAGTGCCACTTCATCCCCCTGATACCGTACCCGCACCAAGCATGCTAAGACAGAACGATACGAAAGGTGCTAGTGTGAGGAATGATCCCAGACCTCCAGTCTTTCCCATTCCACAAACCAATGAAAACAATCACATGCCTAACAATCACATCCTAGCATAGCAACTATGCATGAACAATAATAATAACTGAAAGTAAAAGATGACATGCGAGTATGCGCAAACATCATACCATAAAATCATGGTTATTAGCAACGATTTACTGTTTATTAAATTATTAGGGTTTAGGTCTGATTCCCTTTACCTGACCCTTGTTTGATAGCTCGCTCCGTCTCAGAAAGTCCAAACGTGCTATCACAAGGTCCTACATAATGTTAGGTTTAATTAGAATAGTTTTTCCTTAGGTTTATGTTGGTCGAAAAACCAACTAGGTCAAAAATACTCCTCACAGAGCATACCGATTGCAGTACCGATTGCGGCACTGTGGGAAAAGGTGCGACTGGTATGGTCGACCAATTGCCACAGACCAGTCCCCGGGAGGTACCGGTCGTAGTACCGTTCGCATAGGGTGCGATTGGTATGGTCGACCGGTATGTCTTCAGAAGAACATACGCTTGGTTCTCGCCTTCCATCGGTCACCCTCTATTGATCCTAGGGTTTCTCCTACACAACCTAGGTCTCAGCATTGAGTTAGAGTTGTTTCCAACTCCATTCAAGTCCTAGCCTCGATGATCTTCGACTTAAAACTTGAATCTAGGGTTTACCGACTAGATTAGGGTTTGTCGGCAAAATAGGGTTTAGACCAATACCTCACTTTGCATTGTATTGATCCAATCATCACTAACCATCATAGAATACTTAATGTGGAGGAAGGTTTAAGCACTTAGCGATAGTTCGCGATAAAGTGTTCTTCGTCGAACGACAATGGCGGCTCTTCCTTTTCCTTCCTAGCTTCTTCTCCTTCTTCAATCACTTTCTCCTCTCTAGGGTTTGTGAGGATCAATGAAAGGGATTTTAAGAGGTTTAGAGGTCCTTATATAGGCTACGATTAGGTTTAGGAAACCTCCTAACATTAGGAAAGTCCTTTGGTACGAAATTTGAAAAGTGGGATCCGTAGAGATCCTTTTCGGGATCTAAGTCTGTGAAGGCCATACAGGTCGACCATCCACCGGTACCAAGACCGGTACCATCGGCCGATATCAAAATTTTCATACTTGAATTGGTCCGATTGGTCCGATTTCATACCTAGTTGTCATCCGCTCGCCCCGTCTGGCCCAGTGGTGATTGGAAGACCTGTTACGACATGAATGAAAGATTTAGATCGGGTTCATGGAGTGCGGATCTTACAACTCCCCCACCCTTAAAAGAAATTTCATCCGAAATTTGCATGTAGGTTTCACAACTGCCCCACCATTAAAATAAATTTCGGCCTCAAAATTTGAACGTACCTTGGTCGTCAAAAAGGTTAGGGTATTCTTTTCACATCGCGTTCTCTTCCTCCCAAGTAATCTCTTCTACATCTTGGATTTTCCAATGCGGTTTTACATAAAGGATATCCTTGCTTCGGAGATGTTGTACCTTTCGGCTTATGAGCATCACAGTTACTATTTTAAATGTCAAGTCCTCGATCAAGTCTTGTGGGTCTGCTGTCATGATGTGCGATGGATCCCTGACAAACTTCTTTAGTAAAGAAACATTGAACACAACATTAATGCTTGACATGGATGGTGGTAGAGCCAGTTGATATGCCACATTACCACGTCTGGTCAAAATCTCGTATGGTCCCATATACCTGGGGCATAGCTTCCCTTTCTTACCAAACCTTTTCTGACCTTGCACAGGTGATATCTTCAAGAACACCTTGTCACCCACTGCAAACTCCAGATCTCGACGTCGGTAATCTGCATAGTGCTTTTGTCGAACTTCAGCAGTTTCACTCTTTCCTTGATTTGATCAATCACTCGACAAGTTTCTTCAACAAACTCTGAACCTACAATCCTTTTCTCTCCCTCATTCCATTACAGAGGTGTACGACACTTCTTCGCATAGAGTGCCTCGTATGGAGCCATTTGGATCATAACCTGGTAACTATTGTTCTAAGCAAACTCGATGAGTGATAGCTTCTCGTCCCAAGCTCCTTTGAAATCTAGAGCACACGCTCGGAGCATATCTTTAAAAATTTGAATACTTCTTTTTGATTGCCCGTACGTTAGAGGGTGAAAAGCTGTACTAAACTTCAACTTGGTTCCCATAGTTTTCTGTAATCCTTCCCAGAACTTTGATGTAAAACGGGGATCTCTGTCAGATACTATACTTTCTGGGACGCCATGAAGTTTGACTATATTATCCACATATACCTTGGCCAGCTTCTCTATGGTATACTGAGGTCTGACAGTGATGAATCGAGCTATCATAGTAAGTCGATCGACTATAACCCATACTGGATCCACTGACCTTGGTGTCAAGGGTAGGCCAGTGACTAAATCCATTGTGATACAATCCCACTTCCATGCTGGCTCCGGTAGTTGTTCTAGCAAACCTACGGGTCTCTGCCTTTCAGCTTTGACTTGCTGGCAATTCAAACATTGGAATACGAACCGAGCTACATCCGCTTTCATACCCCTCTACCAATATAATCTTTTTAAATCATGGTACATCTTGGTGCTTCCTGGATGTACCGAATATGGGGTGTAATGAGCTTTTGTCATAACTCGATCTCTGATATTTTAGTTCTCACTCTCAGGTATACATAATCGTCTATGATACCTGAGTACCTTGTCTGAATCCAAAGTAAAATTAGGGTTGCTGTTACCCTCCTCTAGGTCTTCTAGCACAGTCTTGAGGTGGATCCTGTAGGATTGCTACTTTGACTTCATCTATTAAATCCGATGAGATCTTCAAAGCTGCGAACATCAATGTGAACTTATGAATTAATCTTTGTTCCACTGGATCTCCTGCAATCTCTAATATATACTCTTCATCATTCTCTATTGAGCTTGAGGCTGTAGCACACAATGCAGCGTTTGTACTAGGTCCTGCCTTAGGTTTCAATGCCCACTTTCTGCTTAAGGCATCGGCCACAACATTTACCTTACCTAGATGGTACTGGATGTCACAATCATAATCTTTTAATATTTCAGCCATCTCCTCTGTCTCATATTCAGGTCCTTCTAAGTGAAAAAGTATGTTAAGCTCTTGTGATCCGATTTAATCTGAAACTTTTCACCGTAAAGGTAGTGTCTCCAAGTCTTGATTGCGTGAATAACTGCTGCTAATTCCAGATCTTGCATAGGATAGTTCTTCTCATGCTCATTCAATTGTCTTGATGCATAGGCAATCACCTGTTCTCCTTGCATTAACACACAAGCAAGACCTAACCCTGAGGCATCCGTATATAAGGTGAATGGCAAGCCTGGTGCCGGGATGGTCAAGATAGGTGCAGAGACTAGTCTTGACATCAAGGTCTGGAAGCACATTTCACACTCATCCGTCCATATGAACTTTTCCCTTTTCCTGGTTAGTCTAGTAAGTGGAACGGCGATCCTTGAGTAGTCTTCCACAAATCTTCTATAGTAACCAATCCAAGGAAACTATGAATCTCTGTAACTGATTTCGGTGCATCCCATCCTACTATAGCTGCGATCTTGCTTGGATCTACCTTGATACCCTCTACAGATAGTACGTGACCCAAGAAGGCCACTTCTTTTGGCCAAAATTCACACTTCTTTAACTTGGCGTAAAGCTTCCCTCTTCTCAGCCGTTGTAGGACTGCTCTCAAATGTGTTGCATGAATCTCCCTGTCTTGTGAGTAGACCAATATGACGTCAATGAATACGATGATTGAGGTGTCCAACATGTCATGAAACACTCGGTTCATCAGTTCCATGAACAACACTGGAGCGTTAGTCAACCCGAATGACATTACAAGGAACTCATAATGTCCATACCTTGTCCTGAAAGCAATCTTCGGAATATCCGTTGCCTTGATCTTCAATTGGTGATACCCTGATCGAAGATCAATCTTTGGGAAAACCTTTGCAACCTACAACTGGTCAAACAGATCATTGATCCTAGGAAAAGGGTATCGGTTCATAATAGTTAACTTGTTCAACTCTCGGTAGTCGATACATAGTCATATGCTACTGTCCTTCTTCTTGACGAACAATACCGGTGCTCCCCATGGTGATATGCTTGGTCGTATGAAACCCTTATCTAGTAATTCTTGTAACTGGGTCTTTAACTCCTTTAATTCGATAGGGGCCATCCTGTATGGTGCCTTGGACACCGTCGCCGACCCTAGCATGAGGTCTATCACGAACACTGTAGCCCTGTCTGGAGGTAGACTTGGTAGATCTTCTAGAAATACATCTGAAAACTCTCGTACCACATATAGATCTTCCATCTTTGGCACCTCAGTAGTTATGTCGACCACAGACACTAAGTACCCCACTCCTCCCTTCTCTAAGCATCTCTTAGCATTTAGGGCGGAGAGGATCAGCTTTGACTTCCTAGGTAACTTGGTCCCAGTGATGCTAAACTATTTCCATTTCTCATCTTTAAGCACAAGTTTCCTTTCACCACATAATAAGCTAGCTGAATGATGTCCTAGCCAATCCATTCCCAAGATGATGTCAAAGTCTCCCATCTCGAGTTGAACCGGATTTGCTTCTAGGTTTCAGCCCTCAATACTAACTGTACACGGCCCATAGTATTCATTCAATGCCACTTCGAATCCCAATGGAGAGCGAGCTATCAAGCTTGGGTTCATACACTTGACAGGTAATTCCATTCGCTTCCTGAAAGAAATAGAAACGAAGGAGTGCATGGCCTCAGAGTCAAAGAGTACTCTGGCGGGTACACCAGCTATATTTACAGTCCCTAATATTTAATTATCCCTTAGTTCTACGTGCTCAAAAAATAACAAAATGGTAAGCCAAATAGGAAGGGATGGAATAATACCAGTAACCACATCAGGTGATGCGGCTGCCTCCTCAGTGGTGACTGTGAATATCTTTCCTTTATGTGGCAGTTGCTTCTTGGGTAGAGTACAGGTCTTTGCATAATTACCCAATTGCTGACAGTTGAAACATTTGACATTTGGGTTCTGTCCAGCGAACTATGATGGTGGTGATGCAGTAGTGTTCCTTGCAGGTACCACAATAGACTGAGCCCTGTTTGCCTCCACCTGAAGTCTCAGTAGCAGGCCTCTTCAGTCCTTTTTTTTTTAGCAAAGAAGCTGTCACTTTGGCTGGATTCAATTACCTTAGCAATTTGTACAGCCTCATTATATACTTTCTTCTCCAAACCCAAGATGTGCTCCCGGATACTTTGTCATAATCCCATGGTGAATCTACGGGTCTTGGTTTCTTCTTCTTGCATGCTTTTCGGAGCGAAGAAGAACAGGTCATCATATCTCTGCTAGTAAGCATCAACAGTCGACTGGAATTGTTGTAGGTTCAGGAATTCCTTCTCCATTTGATCCCGGAAGCTCTTTGGAAAGTACTTATCAAAGAAGGCTCCCTTGAATATTTCTCAATTGATCTGAGTGTGCTTTACCTCTAAGTATGTCCGGGTAGAATTTCATCAGGCATGTGCATCTTCTTTGAGCATGTGCGTGGCAAACAACTCCTTCTCATCTTTCGTACAAGTCATCAAATAGAAGTTCTTCTCTAATTCAGAAACCCACTGTGCAGGCCATAGTAGTTTCCCTGGTTTCCCCATGAAAGTAGAGGGTTTCAGTTTCAAGAACCTATCCACCGCTCGGCTTAGGTCATTCTGCCCTGTGCATTCATTCCGTACCATGGTGGTGGGTATGGATATATTCCTTGATAGACAGATGAAGATGGAAATTGGTGTGGTGGTTGTAGATTCTGTCCTTGGTCTATCGGCGCAGTACTACCATCCATTGGCAGTGTGGTGTCATTCCTTCTAGACTCGAATGTACCTTCTGTAGGGATATATGCTGGTGGCCTGAACATCTTCAGCATCTTGTTCAGGAATACCTTCTGCTGAGCTTCCATCTGATAGACCAAGTTCATTACGATTCTCTCTGAGTTAGTGTGAGGTGGGCCTTGTAAATTTGTTGGTGCTATGGGGATTTGCCCATCTCCACCTTCTGAGTTCAGGTTTTGCCCATCAATAGCTCCTATTTCTAGATTGTCTTCTTCTGGGCGCACCCTGGAGTGGTGACACTTTCGTGAGCCTCTACGACCGTTTCTGCCTGCCATCTCAGATTAGTTTGTTTGGATCTGAGAAGAAGACATAACACATGAGGTACAGTCAAATAATCATAATAGTGTTAGTCTTTAACAAATGCAAGGCGAAACATTGTAAATGTAAAACTTAATTTGAAAAAAAAAAATATATATATATATATATATATATATATATATATATATATATATATATATATATATATATATATATATATATATATATATATATATATATATATATATATATATATATATATATATTATATTGTAAATGAAACTTAATTTGAAAAAAAAAAAAAAAAAAAATATATATATATATATATATATTTTAAGATTTTTCTCAAAATTTCCTAGGCTTCGAATAGTTGTTCGGTCGCAACATACCGGTCGCGGCACTGTATATGGTAGTGCGACCGGTATGTCTAGACGGACAAACTTCTCGAATTCCCGAGAGGTACCAGTCGATGTACTGGGCGCTACCCTGTAGGGTATGGCGCGACTGGTATAGTCGACAGGTCAGGATTTGCTCCTGATCGAGAGGTACCGGTCGACTTTAGCAGGGGGTAGCAATCGACCGGTTTGGGAAAAACCGTCGAACGGTATGCCCAGATTCCTCTTTAAAATCGACAAAAGTGAGATTTTTCTCACTTTTCCTTTATTCTTCCTCTCTGGTGCCGATTCCTCTCTGGCTTGCTGAGTTGCTACAGTCTGACTGGTGGTCTTAGAAGCTATTTTCTTCTGATTAAGACCTAGAACATCGCCTCCAAGTAAGTTCCATCCCTCCATTCTTACTTTTTACATCGTTTCTTCATGGTTTCATGCCCAAAAACTAAGTTTTTTTTTGTTTGGAAGATTCTAATCATAGGAACTCTTTTTCTTCAACTTAGAAAGCATTTAGGGACCTCTATGAGCAAAAGCCCTCAACCAATTTGAAGTTCCACCGAATGGTTTTCAAAAAAATTAAATTTTTAGGTTTTTAAACTAGGTTTTTTACAAAAAATCGAAATTTTCTGAAAATTCCTAAATTCCTTGTTTGATTGATGTATGATTGGTTTCCATGTGGTCTTGGGTGATGACATAAGTCCTCCTCCCCAGGTTTTGGGTGAGTTCGAGGCTTTTGCTTAAATTACTGTCGTTATGCTATCGAAATTTAAAAAATTCTAACCAATTTCTCCTAGTTTTGTCTTTGTTTTGTAGCTCAACATGTCTCAACGCAGAGGTGCTGGTAAACATGCCTTTGGTCTTGGCATGAACCGCCCACTTCCACCTTTTCCACAGCTCGATGAACGGTGGTTTCATTCTGAGGCGGCGCATACCCATTTTTTTTGGTTTGACAAGAAGAATATTGAATTAGGGCGATGGGTGAACCTAGAGTAGCTTCAGCGGATTGATTTGGAAGCAGCTTTTGGTAGACTCGGGTGCTTGACCGTCATTACATACACGGTGACTACCCGCCCCAACCTTGTTAAACATTTCTTTGCAAACTTGGAGATAGAAGGAGATTTCAATGACTTCAGCCGAGGCAGGGAACTCCACCTTACTAGCTACATCAAGGGTGTCCCCATCTCCTTCGACACTCACCTGCTTGCCGATCTCCTAGGGATTCCCAACGATGGTGACTTGGTCTACTGTGCCCCTAAGATGAAGGGCTTTCTCCCTAATGATCTGCACCAGGAGGATTCGGAGTAGATCCTTAACCCTGGAGCACCTATGAAAGCCGCTAACTTGAGGCCTGTTCCCCGGTTATATTGTCACATCATCCAACACGACATCGTTCCCCAGAGCGGCCACTACAGTGAGTTGTCTCAACTCACTCAGTACTTGATGTATTACGTTTGCACCAGGGAGCGGGTCTATCTTCCCTACATTATTATCAAGACCACGCATCAGGTTACTCGGCCCAATCGAATTAGTAACCTTTGAAACGGCCGACTTATCACTACTCTACTGCGACGCTTACGGGTGAACATGAGAGGTGAGGTTGCAGTTGAGGACACCATGACCTATGACATTGACTGGGATGCCATCATTCAGATGAAGATGGACAATCTTCCCATCAGTGATGAGGAGATAGAGGCTCGTCCTTGTCCACTTAGGAGGGTAGCAGCCACGGCAGCAACAGCAGCAGCAGCTAATGCGGCTCATGCAGAAGAGGTTGGGGATGATGATGAGGGTGATGATGATCAGATGGAGGATGTTTCAGTTTCAGCACCACAGCCCACACATGTAGTGGGACCATCTCAGCCTCCTCCCGATACCATAGTGGGTATGTTTACAGAGATTCAGGATGCTCAGCGTGAGATGAGCCGTGACCTGGGGCGTCTTGCCCGCAGCCTCAGAGTCACGCAGGAGAAGGTATACTTTCTTAGGGTGACTTCTGAGCGTTACTATGATATCACGGACCCTATTCCTCTTATGCCCCCATCCCCTTGATAGCCCTTTTATTTTTTCTCTCTCACAGCATGGTTTATATAATAGGGTAATTGTCCGGCTTATGGACTGTACCCTGTAGCACAATTGACTCTTGATACAATTTCCTTTTTAATTTAATAGAAGTTTATGATTTCTCTCACTTGTCATTAAGGTTCTTATCTAGAGCATGTTTATTAATTTCACCTTTAGTATAGTACATTATGCTCTTTCATATTTAATCTCAGGCATCAAACAAGTGCTTAGAGTGTGTTCTTATTAAAGCTTTTAATTTTTCCTATCTTAATTCATCGACTTAGTTAAGTGCAAATATGGTCTCTTGGACAGAACCTAAGTGCTCTGATACCAAGCTGTCACACCCCAATTCTGGCTCAACCAGAAGTTTGAGTGAACCGTCACTGAACCAATGACTCACACCAGGATCTCAACAAGACCGTGTCCACTCATACAAACCATTACAGATAACCATAATCAGAATATAATAAAATATAGTAGAAGTCTTAAATAAATGAACTGAGTAAGCTATTGATAAATTTAAATAAAATATCCAATTATTCAAATACCTATAACATAAATAATATCCTTACATCACTTTGTAAATCCAACTGAAAATAAGTAAAATAATCCAAATAAACACCCTAGAGATACACGCAGAAAGGGCACTCGCATGAAGCGTCATGCTCGTCCTCTCCTACTTGCACGTCTAAAGCAGCAACACCTCCGTACACCAGAGCATTCAGGTAATCCTCCACCGTATAACCTGCATCAACATCTAAAAATAGTGTATACACAAGGGTGAGCTCACAACTTAGCTCAGTAAGACAATCAGACAATACAACATTCATATGCATGAGTAACATTTACATTATGGTCTGGTTTTAAGTTTGCAATGTGCTATAGAAAGGATTGGCGGCCACTGCACCTCTATACACAAGTGTGTGAAGCCGCCCAATTGATCAAACATCACTATCGTCCCACATGCACCCTATCATGGATTAGAGATAGAGCTAAGGTGTCCAGATCAAACACCGCCAACACCTCCCCTGATACTCTACCCATACCAACACATAAGCCCCTATTGGCGAGGATGGCAAACTGGGCTCGCAACTTACCAATCTTATATGTCGTCACAGTAGGCCATGTCCCAGCGTAGCTCCCTACAGCATAGAGATTGAGCTAGAGTCTAGTGGCCAGGCCGGAGACCACAGTGCCACTTCCTCCCCTTGATACCCTACCCGCACCAAGAATGCTAAGACAGAACGATACGAAAGGTGCTAGTGTGAGGAATGATCCCAGACCTGCAGTCCTTCCCATTCCCCAAACCAAAAAAATCAATCACATGCCTAACAGTCAAATCCTAGCATAGCGAGTATGCATGAACCATAATAATAACTGAAAGTAAAAGATGACATGCGAGTATGCACAAACATCATACCATAGAATCATGGTTATTAGCAACGATTTACTGTTTATTAAATTATTAGGGTTTAGGTCGACTCCCTTACCTGACTCTTGTTTGATAGCTCGCTCTACGTCACAAAGTCCAAAAGTGCTATCACATTGTCCTACACAATGTTAGGTTTAATTATAATAGTTTTTCCTTAGGTTTACGTTGGTTGAAAAACCAAGTGGGTCAAAAATACTCCTCACAGAGCATACCAGTCGCAGTACCAATCGCAACACTGTGGGAAAAGGTGCGACTGGTATGGTTGACTGGTCCCCACAGATCAGTCCTCGGGAGGTATCAGTCGTAGTACCGATCGCATAGGGTGCGATCGGTATGGTTTATCGGTATGTCTCCGAAAGACCATACGCTTGGTTCTCGCCTTCCATCGGTCACCCTCTATTGTTCCTAGGGTTTCTCATACACATCCAAGGTTTGAGAATTGAGTTAGAGTTGTTTCCAACTCCAGCCTCGATGATCTTCGACTTAGAACTTGAATCTAGGGTTAAATGACTAGATTAGGGTTTGTCGGCAAAATAGGGTTTAGACCAATACCTCACTTTGCATGGTATTGATCCAATCATAACTAACCATCCTAGAATACTTAATGTAGAGGAAGGTTTAAGCACTTACCGTTGGTTCGCGGTAATGTGTTCTTCGTCAAACGACAATAGCGGCTCTTCCCTATCCTTCCTAGCTTCTTCTCCTTCTTCAATCTCTTTCTCCTCTCTAGGGTGTGTGTTGATCAATAAAAGGGATTTCAGGAGGTTTTGAGGTCCTTATATAGGCTAGGATTAGGTTTAGGAAGCCTCCTAACATTTGGAAAGTCCTTTGGTTCGAAATTTGGAAAGTTAGACCTGCGGAGATCCTTTTTCGGATCCAAGTCTGTACAGGCCATACCGGTCGACCATCGACCAGTACCATGACCGGTACCATCGACCGGTATCCAAATTTTCATATTTGAATTGGTCTGATTGGTCTGATTTCGTACATGGTTGTCTTCCACTCATCACGTCTGGCCCGGTGATGATTGGAAGACCTATTATGACATGAATGAATGATTTAGATCGGGTTCATGGAGTGCGGGTCTTACAGCATACCTGAAGAGACGGAGCGGGAGTCGTGAACGGAAGGAACAATCACCATACCCTAGGGGTCGATACTGTAGTAACTCAGGGGAAGCGAGTTGAGTTGGAAGAAAAAAGGAAGAATAGGAAATGAAACCAAAATTATGTTTAAAAACCTGATTTTGGATCGTAGGGTCACAAAATTCGACTAAAATGTGCGACCCTACGACCGACCATACCATCAACCCTAGGCTCTCGGTGATCTGGCAGAGAACCATGGGTCGGACCTAGGGTCGGATGTATACCGACCCTACGATCGACCCTAGGCTCTCAATGAGCTGACAGTGTTCTTAGGGTCGCATACCCTAGGGTCGAATACAGTGCGACCCTACAATCGACTCAACGATGGAAAATTCAGTAGTTTTACTAAAGGATCTAAAAAATTGGAAATTTATATTGATTAGTTGGATTTTGACTTGGGAACAACTTATATTGATTGCCTCACATGTTCTAGGACTGATTTTTAGACACTACCACCACCAGGACAGGAAATGGCTGGGCGAAGAGTGACCAGACAAGGCTATAACCCAATTCCACCACCACCACCTGTGGAGGAAGACAGCCATGAAAATCCTGATGTACAAGATAATCTGAATATGGCATTGCCAGTGGCTAGTGGCTAGGCAAATCCTATAAACTTGCCAGCCCCACCTACAGATCTGGCTACAGCGGTAATGAACTTGGGACAATAGCTGCAGCAAATACAGCAGGTGCAAGCCAATATGCAAGCTGTTATAGGAATGGATTTTCCAGCTGCCCATACGACACCTATGCCAGTAGGACAAGCTAGCACAGTACCTAGGGGAAGCAACATGGTACCCCACGCACTTCAAACACCAGTCATGCAGGCTCTAGTGCAGAATCATGAGGTAGCTCAAGGCAGTTACCAGTACCAACCACCTATGTATGGGGCCTATGCTCAGTATTAGTTGGACCACTCCCGACTGATCGAGCATTTTCTGAAGATGAAGCCTAAGGAATATAATGGTAAACTAGCTGATCCTTTGTGGCCAGCACTTTAGATCGACGAAATGGAGAGGAATTTTATGATGAATACAGTAAATGAGGAGGAAAAAGTATTGTGTGTAACATTCATGCTAAAACGCGATGCACACCACTGGTGGAAGAACACATGGACTTATTTCTTAACCAAGCACACCCAATTGACCTGGGCTATCTATAAAGAGGCATTCTTTGAGAAGTACTTCCTCATAAGTTTTAGATATTTTATGGAAAGAGAGTTCCTGAGTTTATATCAGGGCCAGATGACTGTGGATGCATACCAACAGCGTTATGAAGAGTTGTTTTTCATTGCACTCGCTAGTATGCAAGAGAAAAATACTAAGACCCGAAGGTTCGTCTGGGACTTAGGGGAAGCATTCGCGAGCATGTTCTAGGACTGGAGAAGAAAGTCTACAATGAAGCAGTACAGGTTGCTCGATTGATAGAGTCGAGCCAGAAAGAGAGCTATTTTGCTCAAAATAGGGGTATTAAAAGGCCAAACAGAAATTGATACAACGGAGGTAATACAAGGAATTTCAAACCCTTCCGTACTCAAGGATTCAATGTTGCAGCCAAGACTACTCTAGCAACTCAATCGCAACAAAAGCAAAATAACGAAGAGTAAAATGCTTTAACTGTAACCAAGTAAGACATTATTCAAGGGAGTGTCCTAAGCCCAGAAAGCAGCTACAACAAGGAAAGGTTTATGCTGTTACATCTGAGGATGCTGCCGCATCTCCTGATGTGTTCATAGGTATCATACCTAATAATGGCATACCCACTAGTAATCTTTGATTCTGGAGCTACTCATTCTTTTATATCTTTGACATTTGAAATGAAGCTAAATCTACCCCTCAGATCTTTAGACTTCAAATTACTTGTGCGATCGCCTATCGGATTAGAAGTGGAATTAAAAAAAGGTTATGGACCATGTCCAGTTCTTATCGACGAGAAGATTTTGGATGCAACCTTAATTCAACTCGAGATGACAGACTTTGACGGTATCTTGGGAATGGATTGGTTAGCTCGGCATTCTCCAAACCTATTATGTGCAGAAAAGAAGCTGACATTTAAAGACAAAGAAGGAGCAGAGTTTAGTTTTACGGGAACCAAACTTCCCCATAAACAAAAACTCATCATCTCTGCATTAAAGGCTAGAAAATGCCTCGAGAAAGGAGGAGTTGGGTAACTAGTATCAGTGCTCGACCTCACCAAGGAAGCACCACGAATGGAGAATATTGATGTTGTGCGTGACTTTTCAAATGTATTTCCTGAAGAACTACCAGGACTACCATCCGACCGAGTGACAGAGTTCATTATAGATCTGATACCTGGAGATGTATCTAAAGCACCCTATAGAATGGCTCCTACTGAATTGGAGGAATTAAAAGTACAGTTATAGGAATTACTAGACAAGAGTTACATCAGACCTAGCATATCACCATGGGAAGCACCAGTATTGTTTGTAAAGAAGAAGGATGGTAATGTTCAACTGTGTATAGACTATCGAGAATTGAATAAGCTGATAATCAAGAGTCGGTACGCATTGCCTCGGATCGATGACTTGTTCGATAAGTTGCAAGGTGCCAAGGTGTTCTCCAAGATCGATCTTTGGTCAGGATACCATCAGTTGAAGATTATAGACGGTGATATTCCAAAGACAACATTCAGAACAAGATATGGACATTATGAATTTTTAGTCATGTCTTTTGGATTGACTAACGCACCCTCAACTTTTATGGAACCCATGAATCGAGTATTCCATGATATGTTGGTTACGTCGATCATTATGTTTATTGATGATATACTGGTCTACTCCATGGACATGGAAACTCATGTCATGAATCTAAGAGCAACTCTGCAGCGATTAAGGAAAGAGAAGCTTTATGCCAAATTTACAATGTGTGAGTTTTGGCTAAATGAGGTCGCTTTCTTAGGCCATGTTGTTTCTGCTGAAGGAATTAAAGTGGATCCCAGCAATATTGATGCCATTGTAAAGTGGGAAGCACCAAAGAGCGTTGCAGAAATTAGAAGTTTCCTAGGTCTAGCTGGGTATTAACGACGATTCGTGGAAGACTATTCCAGAATTTCCGTACCTCTCACCAGTTTGACTAAGAAAGGAGAAAAGTTTTTTGGACTGATAAATGTGAGAAAAGTTTCCAAACATTGAAGGCTAGATAGATATTTTCTCTGATATTAACTATTCCTATTCCAGGACAGCAATTCATCTTGTGCACTGATGCATCGAGATTGGGTTTAGGATGAGTACTTATGCATGGAGAACAAGTAATTATGTTTGTCTCAAGACAACTGAAGACACATGAGAAGAACTATCCCACTCATGACTTGGAATTAGCAGCAGTAGTACATGCTGTCAAGATATGGAGACATTATTTGTATGGAGAGAAATTTCAGATTGTCACGGGACTGAGAGGAAACATCAGAGAACATGTTCTGGGCTTAGAAAAGAGAATTTATAATGAAGCTGTCCAGATTGCTCGAGTTATAGAATCGAGCCTGAAGGAGAGTTATTTTACTCAGAACAGAGGCATCAAAAGGCCAGCCGAAAATTCTTACAACGGAGGCAATAACAAGACATATAAGCCTTTCTGTCCTCAGAATTTTACTACTGCAACCAAGACTACTCCAGCAGCTCAACCTCAGCCAAAGCCAATTTCTAAAGCCCCAAAGTGTTTTAACTGCAACCACCCGAGACATATGGCAAGGGAGTGCCCTAAGCCCAAGAAGAAATTTCATCAGGGACGGGTATATTCTGTTACGTCCGAGGATGCGGCCGCATCACCCGATGTGGTCACAGGTATGACTGAAACTTTTTAAAGTTATAATTACAGGAATGAGCATGTAGACTAAGTAAAGATAAATCACAGGTATTGTACCTATAAATGGCGTACCCGCAAGAGTACTCTTCGATTCCGGAGCTACTCATTCATTTATATCTGTGTCATTTGGAAAGAAGACGAAATTACCCATCAAAACATTAGACTACAAATTACTTGTACGGTCATCGGTGGGGTTAGAAGTTGAAATAGAGAAAGATTATGGGCCATGTCCAGTTCTCATTGGAGAGAAGACTTTAGATGCAACCTTAATACAACTTGAGATGGCAGACTTTGATGTCATCTTGGTAATTGACTGGCTAGCTCGGCATTCTGTAAATCTATTATGTGTCAAAAATAAGCTAACGTTCAAAGACAAATAAGGAGCAGAATTAAGTTTTTCGGGAACCAAACATCCTCGGAGATGCAAGCTCATACTTTCAGCACTAAAAGCTAAGAAGTGCCTTGAGAAGGGGGCAATCGGGTATCTAGTATCCATGGTCGACCTAACCAAGGACGTGCCACGAATGGAAGATATTGAAGTCGTGCGAGGACTATCCTGACGTATTTTCGGAGGAACTACCCGGATTACCACCCGACCGAGCCACGGAGTTTGTGATAGACCTTATACCTGGAGCCGTACCAGTGTCAAAAGCACCTTATAGAATGGCTCCTACGAAACTGAAGGAATTAAAAGTGCAACTACAAGAACTGTTGGGCAAGGGTTATATTCGACCCAGTATATCTCCATAGGGGGCACCGGTGTTGTTCGTAAAGAAGAAGGATGGTAGCGTTCGATTATGTATCGACTATCAGGAGTTGAATAAACTGACAATCAAGAATCGATACCCACCACCTCGGATCAATGACTTGTTCGATCAGTTACATGGAGCAAAAGTATTTTCTAAGATCAATCTTCGATCGGGCTATCATCAGTTGAAGATTAAAGAATGTGATATTCCGAAGACAGCTTTCAGGACCAGATACCGACATTATGAATTTTTGGTTATGTCTTTCGGATTAACTAATGCACCGGCAACGTTCATGGAATTTATGAACCGAGTTTTCCATGTTATGTTGGATACGTCGATTATAGTATTTATTGATGATACATTGGTATATTCCAAGGACAAGGAAACCCATATCAAGAACCTAAACGCAACCCTACAGCGTTTAAGGAAAGAGAAGCTATATGCAAAATTTTCAAACTGCGAGTTTTGGCTAAGTGAAGTTGCCTTCTTAGGCCATGTAGTATCCGCTGAAGGAATCAAAGTGGACCCCAGCAAGATCGAGGCTATTGTAAAGTGGGAAGCACCAAAGAGCATTTCTGAAATTAAAAGTTTTCTGGGTCTAGCTGGTTATTATCGGAGATTCGTAGAAGACTATTCTCGGATTGCCGTACCTCTCACCAGTTTGACTAAGAAAGGTGAAAAGTTCGTGTGGACTGATAAATGTGAGAAGAGTTTCCAAACGCTGAAGTCCAGATTGATATCTACCCCGATTTTGACTATTCCTATTCCAGGACAGATGTTTACCTTATACACTGATGCGTCGGGATTGGGATTAGGATGTATGCTTATGCAAGGAGAGCAAGTGATTGCTTATGCTTCAAGACAGTTAAAGGTACAATAGAAAAATTACCCCACTCATGATTTGGAGCTAGCGGTTGTAGTACATGCTGTCAAGATATGGAGACATTACTTATACGGAGAGAAATTTCAGATTAAGTCGGACCATAAAAGTCTTACTTATTTATTTAATCAGAAGGAGTTGAATATGAGACAAAGAAGATGGCTGGAACTATTGAAAAACTATGATTGGGATATCCAGTATCATCCAGGAAAAGCAAACGTAGTAGCGGATGCATTAAGCAGAAAAACAATGATAAAATCTCAAGGTGAAGTTAGCACGACTGCAGCAATGTGTACTACCGGAATGGTATTCAATCACGACAATGAGCAATATGTGATAGATACAATGGATGGATCAGCCAACCAAGGATTTATTCATCGGTTTTTGAATATGTTCGCGGCATTGAAGATTATATCGGATATAGTGGATGAAGTGAAGACAGCTATCAAAGCAGATCCTTATTTGAGAACAGTACAAGAAGATATTGAGAAAGGTAGGACTAATCCCCAAAGGAAGAATATGTGTACCTGAAACAGAAAGTGTAGACATTAGACACCGACTGATGAAGGAAGCCCATACCACCATCTATTCGATACATCCTGGAAGTACAAAAATGTATCATGATCTAAAGAAACTATATTGGTGGAGGGGAATGAAAGCAGATGTAGCTAAGTTCGTGTCTCAATGCCTAAATTGTCTAAAAGTAAAGGCTGAACGACAAAGACCCGCAGGACTGTTACAACCATTACCGAAACCAGCATGGAAATGAGACTGCATTACTATGGACTTCGTCACAGGGATACCATTGACTCCTCGAGTAGTTGACGTAGTTTGGGTGATTGTGGACCGTCTGACAAAAACAACTCGCTTCATACCTATACAAGCTCAGTATACACTGGAAAGGTTAGCGAAGCTGTATGTGGATAATATTGTTTGATTACATGGTGTTCCAGAAAGCATTGTGTCGGATAAAGATCCACGATTTACTTCCAAGTTTTGGGAAGGATTGCAAAAGGCTATGGGTACAACGTTGAAGTTGAGTACTGCATTCCACCCACAGACAGATGAATAGTCGTAGCGTACAATTCAGATTCTAGAAGATATGCTATGAGCATGTGTAATTGATTTCAAGGGATCATGGGATGAAAGATTACCACTGATCGAGTTCGCTTATAACAATAGCTATCAGGCTACTATACAAATGTCACCTTATGAAGCACTGTATGGCAGGAAGTGTCGAACTCCCTTGTTCTGGAATGAAGTTGGAGAACGTAGTATTGTTGGACCAGAATTTGTTGAAGAGACCTGTCGAGTGGTCAACATCATCAAGGAAAGAGTAAGAACAGCTCAGAACCGTCAGAAGCAATATGCGGATACTCGACGAAGAGATCTGGAGTTTGCTGTAGGTGATAAAGTATTTTTGAAGGTATCGCCCATGCGAGGATTGAAGAGGATCGGACAGAAAGGGAAATTAAGTCCAAGATATGTCGGGTCGTATGAAATTCTAGCTAATCTTGGAAAAGTGGCTTATCAGTTAGCATTACCACCATCTATGTCAAGTGTGCATGAGGTATTTCACATTTCCCTATTGAAGAAGTAAGTCAAAGACCCAACGCATGTTTTGACAGTGGATTTGCCAGAATTGACTGATGATTTGGCATTTGAAGTAACACCAACAGAAATAACTGGTCGAAAGGTTCAACGTCTACACAACAAATATATCTACTATGTTAATGTCACATGGAAAAGTAGAGACATGGAAGAAATTACATAGGAAGAAGAAAATGCTATGCGGAAGCAATACCCTCACTTATTGGATTCAGAAGGTACGTATAATTTTGAGGATGAAATTTTTATAAGTTGGGGGGAGTTGTAAGACCCGTGTCAATCTAACCCGGTCTTACCACCTTGAACCAGGTTTACCCATCATGGTCGAGTCAAATGGACCAAGGGCGTGAAGGAGATCGAGATCCCAGGTATAAAATCAACCCAAAAACACTTAAAATAGGGGAAGGGTCGCATACCCAGCTAAGCAGGGTCGAACCTCCCAAAACAGAAAGTCAGACCCTCAGTTTTGAAGGGAGGGTCGGACAGCTTAGGACCCTAGGGTTAACGGGATCATCGACCCTCCCATCGACCCTCGATTGCCGTAAGAAAATAAAATTAGGAAATTTCCTAATTTTTTATTATTCAATTCCCGGTAGTCTATACACAATCGAACACTACCGTCCTTCTTCTTTAAAAACAATACTGGCGCTCCCCATGGTGATACGCTAGGTCTGATGTAACCCTTGTCTAGTAATTCTTGTAACTGTACTTTTAATTCCTTTAATTCAGTAGGAGCCATTCGATACGGTGCTTTTCATACTGGTGTGGCTCCAGGTATTAGGTCTATAACAAACTCTGTAGCTCGATCGGGTGGTAGTCCAGGTAGTTCCTCAGGAAATACATCTGGAAACTCAGGCACAACATCAATATTCTCCATTCGTGGTGATTCCTTGGTGAGGTCGACCCCTGAAACTAGATACCCAACTCCTCCTTTCTCGAGTCATTTTCTACCCTTTAACGCAGAGATGATGAGTTTCCGTTTACGGGGAAGTTTGGTTCCCGCAAAAATAAACTCTGCTCATTCCTTGTCTTTAAATGTCAGCTTCTTCTCTACACATGATAGGTTTGCAGAATGCCGAGCTAACCAGTCCATTCCCAAGATGATGTCAAAGTCAGCCATCTCAAGTTGAATCAAGGTTGCATCCAAAGTCTTCTCGCCAATAAGAACTAGACATGGCCCATAACCTTTTTCTAATTCCACTTCTAATCCCATAGGTGATCGTACAAACAGTTTGTAGTCTAAAGATTTGAGGGGTAGATTCAGCTTCTATCCAAATGACACAGATATAAGAGAATGAGTGGCTCTAAAATCAAAGAGTACTCTAGCATGTATGCCATTAATAGGTACGATACCTGTGATTTGTTTTAGTTTAGTCTACATGCTCACACAATGTAAAACAAAATGAAATGTTTAGGTCATACCTATGACCATGCGGCAGCATCCTCAGATGTAACAGCATAAACCTTTCCTTGCTGTAGCTACTTTCTGGGCTTAGGACACTCCCTTGAATAATGTCCTACTTGGTTGTGTTAAAGCATTTTACTCCTTCATTGTTTTGCTTTTGTTGCGGTTGAGTTGCTGGAGTAGTCTTGGTTGTAGCATTGAAGCGTTGAGTACGGAAGGGTTTGAAGGTCCTTGTATTCCCTCCATTGTATGAATTCCCATTTGGCCTCTTGATACCTCTATTCTAAGCAAAATAGCTCTCTTTCTGGGTTGACTCTATTACTCGAGCAATCTATACTGCTTCATCGTAAACTTTATTTTCCAAACCCAGAACATGCTCACGGATGCTTCCCTGAGTCCCATGATGAACTTTCGGGTCTTTGTATTTTTCTCTTACATACTGGTGGGTGCAAAGAAAATCAGCTCCTCATAACGCTATTGGTATGCATCCACAGTCATCTAGCCCTGATATAGATTCAGGAACTCTCTCCCCTTAGAATCTCTAAAACTTCTGGGGAAGTACTTCTCAAAGAATGCCTCTTTATATATAGCCCAGGTCAATTGGTCGTGTTTTGTTAACAGATAAGTCCGTGTGGACTTCTACTAGTGATGTGCATCGCCTTTCAGCATGAAGGTTGCACACAACACTTTTCCTCCTCATTCTCGGTCATCATCATAAAATTTCTTTCCATTTCATCGATCCAGTCTGCTGGCCACAAAGGATCTACTGGCTTACCATTATATTCATTGGGTTTCATTTTCAGAAAATGCTCGATCAGTCGGGAGTGATCCAGCTGATACTGAGCATAGGCCCCATACATATGTGGTTGGTACAGGTAACTGCCTTGAGCTACATCAGGATTCTATACTTGAGCCAGCATGACTGGTGTTTAAGGTGCGTGGGGTGCCGTGTTGCTTCCCCCTGGTACAGTGCTAGCTTATCCTACTTGTAAGACTCGTATTAAACTAACCGGTCTTACCACCTTGTACCAGGTCTACCTATCATGGTCGAGCCAAGTGGATCAAGTGCGTGAAGGAAATCACAAAACCAGGTATGAATTTGACCCAAAAATATTAAATATGAGGCTAGGTTCGAATTCCTAAACAAGTAGGGTCGACCCCACCTCAATAGAAGTCCAACCCATGACTTTTCAGTCATAGGGTCGGATGACTTGATAACCATAGGGTCGACGGGTCCTGCGACCTTACGTGCACCCTATGATGACAGACTGAAACCGTAAATTAGGAAACTTTCCTAATTTCAAGGGGTCCTTTCCTAATCTCGATGGGACTTATTTTGGAGGGTTTTCCTCTATAAATAGGATGTTCTTTAACCTCTTTCACTCCTTTTAGAACCCTAATTGAAAGTGAAAGAGAGAGAAAGAGAAGGAAGAGAAGAAGAGAAGGAAAATTAAAGAAAAGACTGAGGAAGAGGAGGAACTTCAGAGAAACCTCTGAATCACAGCCAACTTCAGGTATGAGTCTAATTCCCTTCATAATTTAAGAGCCTAGAATGGAATATGAAGAAGTTAGGATTAGGAGAAACCCAAATCATCTATCCATGGATGAGTTTCGAAGGAATCCATGTAAATAATCATCATTGGCAATGGAAAGTGTGTAAAAATCATAGTCATGAGCCATAGAACAATCTTAGAATGGACCTACAAGACCATAGGATCGATCACATGCCCTCGGGAAGTCCCAGGGAGGGTGTGGTCGCACATAGGGTCGATTGGTAACCGACCCCATGTTCGCCCCTACCCCTAGGGTTGATTGGGTAACCGACCCTAGGTGCTACCATAGGTACGATCCTATGATTTCAGCTAGTCTAAATTTGTTGGAATTAATTCTAATTAAAATCTATCGACTTGTTAGGTTTTCCTAGTGATTTAAAAGTGATTCTTAAAGCTTGAACGAGGATCTACACTCAATCAAAGGTAAGGGAACAAAACCTAAACTAATTGGTTAATAATAAACTATTTTATTTGTTGAGTCCAATGCCATGAATGATTCTATGCTTGTTTGCATGTAATGTGCATTTAACATGTCATCCAATATTTCTGCTATTACTGTTCATGCATATTTAATTTCGTTTAGTTATAACATGATGATGATGGGGATGTTTGGAATAGGTATGTGAATGTTTGTATGTGGTTAGTGTAGTTGATGCGAGTGGGGCATCAGGGGGAGGACGTGGCACTGTGGTTTATCCTGGTCACCAAACTCTAGCTTTATCTCTACTCAAGTCTTCTCCACTAACATCGTCGTATCGCCATTACCTTAGTAGAGCTATTACGTTGTAGGGCATCAGGGGATGTGGTCTCGATAGTGTAGTCTCTGACTCTGTCGGGGAACCTTAGCTCTATCGATATGGACGTATTGAGGGATGCTGGGGTGACGCCTTGGATACACTGTTTGACATTAGGATTGGTTAATTGCGAGCCCAGTTTGTAAGCCCTCGCCAACAGGGGCTTACGTGTTGGTATGGGAGCATGTGGTACAGCAATGTCGATACCCATTGGGTACACTGTTTCCATGGTGGGTGCATGTGGGACGGCAATGCCAATATTCATTGGATGGCTTCACACACTCGTGTATAGAGGTGAGGTGGCCTCCGAACCTTTCTATAGCACATTGCAAACTTATAAACTAGACCACAGATATTAATTGAATGCATGCATATGTTTGTTTCATTGTTTTGTTTGCTCACTGAGCCGTGATGTGTGCTCACCCTTTCAATGTCGAATGATTTTAGTTGATGATGCAGGTACCATGGTTGAAGACTACATGAATACTCCTATATATGGACAAGCTGCGGCGATGGACGCTAAAGTGATGATGGAGTCGCATGATTCGACATGCGAGTGCATTCCTGTATTTTTTATTAGACTTTTATTTGGATTATACAGACAATGTATTTGAATTAATTATTTAAGTTTATGTCTTAGTCCTTTTGGAAATAATTGGTTAAATTACTTATTTTATCACATTTAGATTCTCCGTTCATTTAATATTTAAGACTTCCGCTATTGTGTATTTACTCTGATTATTGTTGTGAATGTGTATGGTTTAAGCAAACGGACATAGCCTATTTGATATCCTGGTTGAACCGTTGGTTAATTAGTGGTTCATCACACCATTCTAAATAGTATGGAATTGGGGTGTGACACCACTGGCATAGGTGTCGTATGTGCAGCTGGAAAAACCATTCCTATAGCAGCTTACATATTGGTTTGCGGCTCTTTTGTATTTCTTTGCTGTCGTTGTGCCAGTTTCATTACGGCTGTGGCCAAATCTGTAGGTGGGGCTGGCAAGTTTGTAGGATTTACCTGACCATTAGCTCCTGGCGGTGCCATGTTCGGATTCTCTTGTACTTCAAGAATTTCATTGCTAGTTTCCTCCACAGGTAGTGGTGGTGGAATTGGGTTACGTCCTCGTCTGTTCCCTCTTCGCCCAGCCATTTCCTGTTCTGGTGGTGGTAGTGTCTGAAAACAATCATAGAACATGTGAGGTAATCAATATAAGTTGTTCCCAAATAAAAATCCAACTAATCAATATAAATTTCCAATTTTTCAAGTCATCCTGACAAAACACTGTATTTTCCATCGTAGGGTCGATGGTAGAGTCGGTCCTTATGCGACCCTAGGGTATGCGACCCTGTAAACACTGTCAGCTCACCGAGAGCCTAGGGTCGACGTGGGGTCGGTATATGTCCGACCCTAGGTCCGACCCATGGTTCTCTGTCAGATTACCGAGAGCCTAGGGTCGATGGTAGGGTCTGTCGTAGGGTTGCACATTTTGGTCGAATTATGCGACCCTACGATCCAAAATTAGGTTTTTAAACGCAATTTTGAATTCATTTCCCATTCTTTCTCCTTTCTTCCAACTCAACTCGCTTCCCCTGAGTAGCTATAGTAACGACCCCTAGATTTTGGTGATTATTTCTTCCGTTCACGACTCCCGCTCCGTCTCTTCAGGTATGCTGTCTATTATTTTCCATTTTAAGCTTTCTAAACTAGGTTTTCATCAATTTACATCATTTTCTTCAATTTAAACTTTTTCTAATCATAAAAATTTAATTTTTAATGGGGACTTTTGCTATTGGTCACCCAATGGATGAAAGTCCTCAAAAATATTTGAGTTTCATCGGTTGGTTATCGAGAAACTTGAATTTTTCCAATTTTTGACCTAATTTTTGAGATTTCTCGAATTTATTGAAATTTCTTCAAATTCGATCTTTCTAGATTAAATTTCATACTATATGAGCTTTGCAGGATGGTTTGGAACCTATGTAAGTCCTCTTGCCCAGTTGTTTGGGTAAAAAGTGAGGCTTTTGACCAAATCATGTCGTTATAATGCCAAAATTTTGAGTTTTTCACCATTACTAATATCTTGTTTGTTTTTCTGTGTCTTGACAGATAATATGGCTCGTACCAAGATTCCTAGGGCTCATGACCCAGTTTGCTTCCGCTCCAATGAGGCAAAAGCTCAGTATGCTTGCTATGAGCTTAAGAAGGTAGAAGGGGGTCACTGTGTGAACATGGCAAGTCTAGCCTTGTTCAACGTCGAGGGTGCTTTTGGTGACATGGGGTGGCTTCCTGTGATCACCTATGAGACTTGTACTCGTCCTGATTTGGTGAGGCAGTTCTATTGCAATCTCTAGGTAGTGGGGGATTGCAATGACACAGAGAGGGGTAGGGAGCTCAGGATCACTAGCTACGTCAAAGGGGTAGAGGTTTCATTTAACTGCCAACAGTTGGCTGATCTTTTGGGCATATCAAATGATGGCCCTTTGGTATACTGTGCACCCAAGGAACCCCAGTTCCTATCATTGGAGATACGTGCTGAGATTGATAGTCAGCTCATTAGAGATGATCGCTGGGAGATGAAAGTGATCAACCTACGTCCAGAGCCTTGGGTGTACTGTAAAATTATCCAGCACAACCTGATTCCCCAGAGTGGACACTATGATAGGATCTCACAGTTGACTCAGTATGTCCTCTAATGTATTTGCACCAGGCAGCCTGTCTGCCTTCCTTATATTATCATCCGGACGAGGATCCGCACTATGCTGCCTGGTCAGTTGGGCATCCTACCCTACGGACGTCTGATCACTGCACTGCTCACCCACCTACACGTTGATTTACTAGATGAGAGGATTCAGGAGAAGACCTTATCATTAGATCTTGACTGGGAGGCCATCTGTAAGATGGGTATGTGGTATGCTCAGGTCAGTGATGATGAGAGGAACGCACTGGTGCATCCTCGTACACGAGTTGAGGTAGCAGACGCTACGGCGGCAGCAGTAGCAGCAGGAGCAGGGGTCCATGGGGGTGATGCTGAGGATGAGGATTGTATGTTCATGGATGTAGACGCCATACCTCCTCCATCACCTCTACATTTTACAGGAGCTGGTCCATCTCAGGCTCCTTCACGCACTGTTGGTCCTTCATGCCCACCCTCTGATGATATGATGGGGCTACTGTGTGAGATTAGAGAGATCCAGCACGCGTCAGATCAACGGATGGCTGAGCTGGCAGCTAGTCTCCAGGTGACCCAGACTCAGGTAGCCTGGCTGACTAGAGTGTATTGTCACACCCCAATTCTGCACAATTCAGAACAGTGTGGTGAACCATTATAAACCAACAGTTCAACCTGGATCTCTAATAGGGGGTATCCATTAAAAATAAAACCATGCACATCCACAACCATAATCAGAATAAATTCACAATAGCGGAAGTCTTATAGTAAATGAACTGGGAACTCTAAATGTAATAATCATAATTAAAATATCAAGTTATTGTGGTATCAACTGAGACATAAATAAAATATCATTTACATCCTTTTATAAATTCAAATAAAATCCTAATAGAATACGCATGAGTTGCACTCGCATGAGGGGTCATGCGCATCCTCTAAGTCTTCAGCTTCTATTGCAGCAACACGCCCACACCGGATCATTCATATAATCTGCAACTGTAGTACCTGCATCATCAACTAAAAATATTCGACGTCGAGAGGGTGAGCACACATCATGGCTCAGTGAGCAAACAAAACAATGCACCAAACATATGCATGCACTCAATTCATATCTTTGGTCTGGAAATAAGTTTGCAATGTGCTATAAAAAGGATAGGTGGCCAAAGATCACGTTTATTGACGCCGCACCTCTACACACGAGTGTGTGAAGCCGTCCAAAGGTAACGTTTATTGTCGAATCACATGCACCCAATCATGGACAATATACACACAAAGGTCACGTTTATTGTTGTACCCATTGCCCATACCAACACGTAAGCCCCTACTGGCGAGGGCTCACAAACTGGACTCGCAACTAACCAATCCTAATGCCAATCAGTGTATAAGGCCTCACCCCAACATCCCTCAATACGTCCATAGAGATAGGGCTAAGGCCCCTTGGCAGAGTCAGAGACTACACGGTCCGAGACCACCTCCCCTCATACCCTACGACGTAATAGTTCCGTTAAGGTAATGGCGATACGACAATGTCAGTGGACAAGAGTTGAGTTACAGATAGAGCTAGAGTGCTGAGGCCCCGCCTATGACACCTCCCCCTGATACTCGCTCGCATCAAGCACACCAACCACACACATACATCCACATGCCTATTCCTATCATCATCATCATCACATTATAAACAATAATTTAAATATGCAAGAATAGTAATAATAGAAATATTGGATGACATATTGAATGCACATAACAAGTATACACGCATTGAATCAATCATGGCATTGGACTCAAGAATAAAATAGTTTATTATTAACCAATTAATTTAGGTCTTGTTCCCTCACCTTTACTTGATCGTAGGTCCTCTTTCAAGCTTTAAGAATCAACTATATATCGATGTTATATCACTAGAAGACCTAACCAAGTCGATAGAATTTAATTAGAATTAATTCAGACTTTAAAAAGCATGCTGTTAACTGGGGGTCGATGCTAGGGTCGGAGGTTCCATCGACCCTGGGTGCGACCACCCACAGTCTGGACTTCCCGAACACCGGGGTTCGATTATCAAGGTCTGGTAGGGTCGATTGGCCATCGACCCCCCATGCGACCCCCTGTGGGTTTAGTCAATTTTTCCTTCTACAGTTCATTTTTCGTGTTTGGGGTCCTATGGCTTGCTTCTACAATCCATTCCACACATATTCTATGGTCTAGAACCGTAGTTCACTCACCTATACGGCTTTCATGATTTCCCTCATGGTTTTTCATGAAAACCTAACCATGGGTGGATGATTTGGGTTTCTCCTGGATCATTCCCTCTTCTCTATCTATTCTAAAGTCTGTAGAATTACATGGAGATAGTATCCATACCTGAGAATTAGGCTTGTTTCTCTTAAGCCTTCTCTTTGATCTTCTTCTCCACTTTCCTTCTCTTCTCTTTATCTTCTCCTTCTCTTTTCTTTCTCTCAATCCAATTATGGTTCTAAAAGGAGTGAAAGAGGCTTAGGGACGTTCTATTTATAGAGTAGAAACCCCCAAAATAAGTCCCATTGAAATTAGGAAAGAATCCCATTAAAATTTGGAAAGTTTCTAAATCACGGTTTCTATCGGCAGACTGGGGGTTGATGAAGGGGGAGATCCCGTCGACCCCTGGTTCTTAAAATGTCCGACCCCCGGTATAAAACTAAGGGTCTGACTTTTATATTGGGGGGTCCAACCCTTCCTTGCTGAGTTTGCGACCCTCCCCTTATTTTTATTATTTTTGGGTCAGTTTAATACCTGGGATCGTGATCTCCCTCACGTACTTGATCCTTTTGGCTTAACCATGATGGGTATACCTGGTTCAAGGTGGTAAGACCGGGTTAGTTCGATACGGGTCTTATAACTCCCCCTTACTTATAAAAATTTCGTCCTCGAAATTGTACATACCTTCTGAGTCAAATAAATGAGGGTATTGCTTTCGCATAGAATTCTCTTCTTCCCATGTAATTTCTTCCATGTCTCTACTTCTCCAGGTGACCTTAACATAATAGATATCTCGGTTCGTAGTCGTTAAACCTTTCGACTGGTGATTTCAGTTGGTGTTACTTTAAATGTCAAATCATCAGTCAAATCAGGTAGATCTACTGTCAGAACGTGCATTAGATCTTTGACATACTTCTTCAATAAGGATATATGAAATACATCATGCACACTTGGCATAGATGGTGGTAGTGCTAACTGGTAAGCCACTTTCCCACGCTTAGCTAGAATCTCATATGGCCCGACATATCTTGGACTTAGTTTCCCTTTCTGTCCGAACCGTTTCAATCCTCGCATAGGCGATACTTTTAAGAATACTTTATCACCCACGACAAACTCAAGGTCTCGGCGTCAGGTATCAGCATATTGCTTTTGACGATTCTGAGATGTTCTCACTCTTTCTTTGATAATGTTGACCACTCGACAAGTCTCTTCAACAAATTCCAGTCCAACAATACTACGTTCCCCAACTTCATTCCAAAACAAAGGAGTTCGACACTTTCTACCATACAGTGCTTCATAGGGTGACATCTGTGTAGTAGCCTGATAGCTATTATTATATGCGAACTCAATCAGTGGTAACTTTTCATCCCATGCTCCTTTAAAATCAATTACAAATGCTCGAAGCATATCTTCTAGAATCTAAATTGTACGCTCTAACTGTCCATCTGTCTGTGGATGAAATGCAGTACTAAACTTCAATGTTGTGACCATAGCCTTTTCCAATCCTTCCCAAAACTTTGAAGTAAATCATGGATCTCTATCAGATACAATGCTTTCAGGTACACCGTGTAATCGCACAATGTTATCTACATACAGCTTAGCTAACCTCTCCAGTGTAAACTGAGGTCGTATAGGTATAAAGCGAGCTGCTTTTGTCAGGCGGTCTACAATCACCCAAACTGCGTCAACTACTCGAGGAGTCAGTGGTAATCCCGTGACGAAGTCCATAGTGATGCAGTCCCATTTCCATGCTGGTTCTGGTAACGGCTGTAACAGTCCTGCCGATCTTTGTCGTTTAGCCTTTACCTTTTGACAATTTAGGCATTGAGACACGAACTTAGCTACATCTACTTTCATTCCTCTCCACCAATATAGTTTTTTTAAATCATGATACATTTTTATACTTCTAGGATGTATCGAATAGATGGTGGTATGGGTTTCTTTCATCAATTGGTGTCTAATGTCCAAGCTTTCTGTTTCGGGTACACATATTCTTCCTTTGTACTTCAGTACCTTTTCTTCGTCCAAGGTGAACTCAGGGTTAGTTCTACCTTTTTCGATGTCTTCTTGTACCATTCTTAGGTAAGGGTCTGATTTGATAGCTATCTTCACTTCATCAACTATATCCGGTATAATTTTTAATGCGGTGAACATATTTGAAAACTGATGAATAAACCCTTGGTTGGCTGATCCATCTGGTGCATCTATCACAAACTGCTCATTACCGTGCTTGAATACCTTTCTGGTAGTACACATTGCGACAGTTGTGCTAACCTCTCCCTGAGATTTTATCTTTGCCTCTCTACTCAATGCATCGGCTATTACATTAGCATTCCCTGGATGATACGGGATATCACAATCATAGTCTTTCAACAGTTTCAGCCATCTTCTTTGTCTCATATTCAGGTCCTTCGGGTTAAATAGATAAGTAAGACTTTTATGGTCTGATTTAATCTGAAACTTCTCCCCGTACAAATAATGTCTCCATACTTTGACAGCATGTACTACTGCCGCTAGATCTAAATCATGTGTAGGATAGTTCTTCTCATGTGTCTTCAATTGTCTTGAGGTATAAGCAATTACTTATTCTCCTTGCATAAGTACACATCCTAATCCCAGTCCTAACGCATCGGTGTACAAGATAAATGGTTGTCCTGAAATCGGGATGGTCAAGATTGGGGCTGATATTAATCTAGCCTTCAAGGTTTGGAAACTCTTCTCGCATTTATCTGTCCAGACAAACTTCTCGCCCTTCTTAGTCACACTGGTAAGAGGTACGGCGATTCGGGAATAGTCTTCCACAAATCGTCGATAATACCCAGCTAGACCTAGAAAACTTTTAATTTTCGCAACGCTCTTCGGTGCTTCCCACTTTACGGTAGCCTCGATCTTGCTGGGATCCACTTTAATTCCTTCAGCGGATACTACATGGCCTAGAAATGCGACTTCCTTTAGCCAAAAGTCAGACTTTGTAAATTTGGCGTAGAGCTTTTCCTTCTGTAGTCATTGTAGAGCGGCGTTTAGATTCTTAACATGAGTTTCCTCATCTTTGAAGTAGACCAATATATCATCAATGAATACTATAACCGACGTATCCAACATGTCGTGGAAAACCCGGTTCATAAGTTCTATAAAGGTTGCTAGTGCATTTGTCAATCCAAAAGACATGACCAAAAATTCATAATGTCCATATCTGGTCCTGAATACTATCTTGGGGATATCACCATCCTTAATCTTCAGCTGATGGTAGCCTGACCGAAGATCAATCTTTGAAAACACTATGGCTCCTTGAAACTGATCAAACAGGTCATGGATCCGAGGCAATGGATACCGATTCTTGATTGTCAATTTATTCAGTTCTCGGTAGTCTATACACAAGTGAACGCTACCGTCCTTCTTTACGAATAATACTGGTGCTCCCATGGTGATATGCTAAGGCAAATGTAACCCTTGTCCAGCAGTTCTTGTAGTTGTACTTTCAATTCCTTCAGTTCAGTAGGAGCCATTCGATAAGGTGCTTTCGATACTGGTGCGGCTCCAGGTATAAGATCTATAACAAACTGTGTAGCTCGATCGGGTGGTAATCCTGGTAATTCTTCAGGACGTCGGGATAGTCCCACATGACATCAATATCTTCCATTCGTGGGGCTTCCTTGGTAAGATCGACCACAGATACTAAATACCCGACTGCTCCTTTCTCAAGGCACTACTTAGCCTTTAGTGCCGAGAGTATGAGCTTTCGTTTACGAGGAAGTTTGGCTCCTGAAAAACTGAACTCTGCTCCTTCCTTGTCTTTAAATGTCAGCTTCTTTTCGACACATAATAGATTTGCAGAATGCCGAACTAACCAATCCATTCCCAAGATGACGTCAAAGTCTGCCATCTCAAGTTGGATCAAGGTTGCATCCAAGGTCTTTTCATCAATAAGAATTGGACATGGTCCATAACCTTTTTCTAACTCCACTTCTAATCCCGTAGATGATTGTACAAGTAGTTTGTAGTCTAAGGATTTAAGGGGTAGATTTAACTTCTTTCCAAACGTCACAGATATAAAGGAATGAGTAGCTCCTGAATCAAAGAGTACTCCGGTGGGAATGCCATTAATTCGTACGATACCTGTAACCACATCAGGCAATGCAGCAGCATCTTCGGATGTAACCACGTAAACTCGTCCTTGATGTAGCTGCTTCTTGGGCATAGGACATTCCCTTGCTATATGTCCCACTTGGTTGCAGTTAAAACATTTTATCCCTTCAATAATTGGCTTTTGCTGCTATTGAACTATAGGGATAGTCTTAGTTGCAGCGGTAAACCCTTGAGAACGGAAGGGTTTGAATGTCTTGTTATTCCCTCCATTATAAGAATTTCCAGCTGGCCTTTGTATACCTCTGTTTTGCATGAAATAACTCTCCTTCTCGCTCGATTCTATAACTCAAGAAATTTGTGCCGCTTCATTATAAATTTTCTTTTCATGTCCCAAAACATGCTCGCGGATGCTTCCCCTAAGTCCCATGACGAACCTTCGGGTCTTTGTGTTTTCCTCTTGCATACTAGTGGGTGCAAAGAAGAACAACTCTTTATAACGCTGTTGGTACGCATCCACGGTCATCTGTCCCTGATATAAACTCAGGAACTCTATTTCCATAGAATCTCTGAAACTTCTTGGAAAGTACTTCTCAAAGAACGCCTCCTTATAAATATCCCAAGTCAGTTGGGCGTGCTTTGTAAGTAAATACGTCCTGGTAGACCTCCACCAATGGTGTGCATCTTCTTTCAGCATAAAGGTGACACACAACACTTTTTCTTCTTCATTTAATGTCATCATCATAAAGTTTCTTTCCATTTCATCAACCCAATGTGCCGGCCATAAAGGGTCTGCTGGCTTGCCATTAAACTCTCTGGGTTTCAGTTTCAGAAAATGCTCCACCAGTCTAGAGTGATCTACATAGGTGGTTGGTAGTGATATCCACCTTGAGCTATTTCAGGATTTGGTTCTTGAGCCTGCATGATAGGAGTCTGAGGTTCGTAGGGTACTGTGTTACTCCCCTGGTGCTGTGCTTGCCTGTCCAGCTGGCATTGGAGGTGTTTGTGCAGCTGGAAGAGTTATGCCTATGGCAGCTTGGATAGTAGCTTGTGCCTGTTGCATCTGTTGCAACTGTTGGGCCAAGTTCATTACGACTGTGGCCAAGTCTGTAGGGGGAGCTGGCAGATTGGTAGGATTTGCCTGCCCATTTATGACGGACGGTGACGTGTTCATATTCCCTTGTGTTCCCGGTTGTGCCTGGTTATCTTCCCCCACAGGTGGTGGTGGTGGGATAGAGTTACAGCTCCGTCTGGTTGCTCTACATCCTGCCATTTATTAATCTGATAGTGGGATTGCCTAAAATCATTGAACACGAGAGACAATCATTAAATACTTCATTCTCATATTTTAAAACCACTAAACATTTTAAATTTCAAATTTTTTAGATCATTCTGTCGAAAATGCTGGGTTTTCACTATAGGGTTGATGGTGGGGGTCGATGGGTGTCCGACCCTCAGTATTCGACCTTGGGAAGTCACCAATTCTTCCCGAGAGCCGGGGGTCGATGGGGGGGGGGGTCGGATGATGTCCGACCCAGGGTGCGACCCCTGGTTCTCTATCAGATTCCCGAGAGCCGAGGGTCGATGCGGGGTCGATGCCGGGGTCGATTGTTTAAATCGAATTTTTCGACCCCCGGACTAAAAATTTGATTTTTAAGTCCGATTCAAAGTCCATTTCTCATTCTTTCTTCTCCGCTTCGACTCAGCTCGTCCCTCTGAGTTGCTACAGTGACAACTCCGATCCGTTGGTGGTTTGCACTCCTTGTTTCGTCGCCTACACCTCCGCTACAGGTATTTCTTCTATCTTTTCATGTTTTTAGGTTTCTTAACCTAGGTTTTTGCTCGTTAATCTTGTATTTTTCCAATTAAACTTTTTTCAACCGTAAAAATTTGATTTTTATTGGGGGCTTTTGTTTTTGGTGACTCAAGGAATGAAAGCCCTCAAAAATAATTGAGTTTCATCGGTTGGTTATCGAGAAACTTGAAATTTTCACTTTTTACCCTAATTTTGTCAAAATTTTGAATTTCTTGAAATTTCTTGCAATTCAATCTAATTAGTTGAAATTTCCAGCTGTTTGAGTCTCACAAGATAATTTAGTATCTATGTAAGTCCTCCTGCCCATGCGTATGGGTGAAAAATGAGGCTTTTGACCAATTTACATCGTTATTATGTCGAAATCTCAAGTTTTTCCTCTCTACTAACCCATTATTTGTTTTTCTTTATATTTGTAGATATTGTGGGTCGTACCAAGTTACCCAGAGTTCACGACCGTCTTTGCTTCCGTTCCAACGAAGCCGAGACAAATTATGCCCACTACGCTCGTAAGAAAGTAAAGGGAGGCCGCAAAGTGGACTTGGCTAGCTTAGCCTTGTTCAATGTGGAGGGAGCCTTTGGTGATATGGGATGGCTCCCTATCATCACTTATGACACGTGTACCCGTCCTGACTTGGTACGCCAGTTCTACTGTAATCTCCAGGTGGTGGGAGATTACAATGATGTGGAGAGGGGTAGTGAGCTTTGCATCATGATCTACGTCAAGGGGGTTGACGTTTCATTTGATTATCAGCAGCTGGCCGACTTGTTGGGCTTTTCCTATGCTGGCCCCATGGTGTTCTGTGCTCCTGGAGAGCCCCAGTTCTTTTCTCTACAAATGAGGGCTGAGATTGATCGTCAGCTCATCGGACCTGATCGTTGGCAGATGAAAGCGAGTTAACTACATTCAGATCCATGGGTATGCTGCAAGATCATCCAGCATAATCTAATACCACAGAGTGGACATTACGAGAGGGTCTCCCAGTTGACCCAGTATCTATTATACTGCATATGTACTAGGCAGCCCGTCTGCCTTCCCTACATCATCATGCGTACGATGATCAGTGCCACGTTGCCCAGTCACACTGGTAACCTTCCTTACGGACCCATGATCACTACCTTGCTTACCCGCCTGGGGGTTGACTTAGTAGATGAGAAGATTCAGGAGAAATCCTTCTCATTACCTCTGGAATGGGAGGCTATCTGCAAGATGGGAATGCGAGATGCCCAGGTCAATGATGAGGAGAGGAACGCGATGGTGCGCCCTCGCACTCTAGTGGAGATAGCTGATGCTGAGGCTGCAGCCGCAGCCACTGGAGAAGGGGTTCATGGGGATGATGTCGATTGGTTGTACATGGATGTAGATGCCATACCTTCTCCATCAACAACTCATGCTACTGGAGCGGGTCCGTCTTCTTCAGCTGGTCCTTCGCATGCAACTGGTCCTTCGCATGCAGCTCGTCCTTCGTATACTCCATCTAATAACATGATGAGGATATTGTACGAGATACGAGAGGCTCAGCGTATGTCTGACCTGAGGATGGGAGAGCTTCTAGAGGCTCAGCGTGTCACTGACTAGCGGGTGGCTAATCTCACAGCTAGTATCGAGACGAGCCAGACTCAGATAGCTTGGTTGACTAGGGTCTACGCTGAGGACTATGATAGTGACCGTGAGGCACCGCCTCCCCCATCACCTCCAGCTTCTTGATGTACTTCTTTTATTTTTCTTTTTGTACTTTAGTGTAACTGTCCGGACTGTGGACTGTACTCTGCTTTAATCATATATATATATATATATATATATAAATATTTGTTCTTCCTTTTGGTTGTATATAACTTTGTTTCTCATTTAATAGATGCATTATTCTCTTTCAGTTTAGTCTCAAACAACAAAGATGCTTATGGTGTGTTATTATTACATCTTTTATATTTTTATCCTATCTCAGTTCACGACCTTTTGTGGAAGTATACGGTTTCAGAGATAAAGCCGGAGATGCTCTGATACCAAGTTGTCGCACCCCAATTCTGTACCATTCAGAACGGTGTGATGAACTGCTATAAACCAACGGTTCAACCAGGATCTCTAATTGGCGGTATCCATTAAAAATAAAACCATGTACATCCACAACCATAATCAGAATAAATACACAATAGCGGATGTCTTATAGTAAATGAACTGAGAACCCTAAATGTAATAATCATAATTAAAATATCAAGTTATTGTGGTATCAACTGAGACATAAATAAAATATCAATTACATCCTTTTATAAATTTAAATAAAATCCTAATAGAATACGCATGAGTTGCACTCGCATGAGGGGTCATGTGCATCCTCTAAGTATTCAGCTTCGATTGCAGCAACACGCGCATACACCAGATCATTCATATAATCTGTAACTGTAGTACCTGCATCATCAACTAAAAATAACGTCAAGAGGGTGAGCACACATCATGACTCAATGAACAAACAAAATAATGCAACAAACATATGCATGCACTCAATGCATATCTTTAGTCTGGTAAATAAGTTTACAGTGTGCTATAGAAAGGATAGGTGGCCAAAGATCACGTTTATTGACGCCACACCACTATACACGAGTGTGTGAAGCCGTCCAAAGGTAACGTTTATTTCCGACTCACATGCACCCAATCATGGACAATGTACACACAAAGGTCACGTTTATTACTGTACCCGTTGCCCAGACCAATACGTAAGCCCCTACTGGCGAGGGCTCACAAACTGGGCTCAAAACTAACCAATCCTAATGCCAATCAGTGTATCCAAGGCCTCACCCCAACATCCCTCAATACGTCCATAGAGATAGGGCCAAGGCCCACCGGCAGAGTCAGAGACTACACGGTCTGAGACCACCTCCCCTCATACCCTACGACGTAATAGTTCCACTAAGGTAATGGCGATACGATGATGTCAGTGGACAAGACTTGAGTTAGAGATAGAGCTAGAGTGCTGAGGCCCCGCCTATGACACCTCCCCCTGATACTCGCTCGAATCAAGCATACCAACTACACACATAGATCCACATGCCTATTCCTATCATCATCATCATCATCACATTATAAATAATAATTTAAATATGCATGAACAGTAATAATAGAAATATTGGATGACATATTTAATGCACATAACAAGCATACATGCATAGAATCAATCATGGCATTGGACTCAAGAATAAAATAGTTTATTATTAACCAATTAGTTTAGGTCTTGTTCCCTCACATTTACTTGATCGTAGGTCCTCTTTCAAGCTTTAAGAATCAACTATATATCGATGTTATATCACTGGAAGACCTTACCAAGTTGATAGAATTTAATTAGAATTAATTCAAACTTTAAAAAGCATGCTGTTAACTGGGGGTTGATGCTAGGGTCGGAGGTTCCATTGACCATGGGTGCGACCACCAACAGTCTGGACTTTCCGAACACTGGAGGTCGATTACCAAGGTCTTGTAGGGTCGATTGGCCATCGAACCCCGTGCGACCCCCTGTGGGTATAGTCAGTTTTTCCTCCTACAGTCCATTCTTCGTGTTTGGGGTACAATGGCTTGCTTCTACAATCCATTCCACACATGTTCTATGGTCTAGAGCCATAGTTCACTCACCTATATGGCTTTGATGATTTCCCCCATGGTTTTCCATGAAAACCTAACCATGGGTGGATGATTTCGGTTTCTCCTAGATCATTCCATCTTCTCTATCTATTCTAAGGTCTGTAGAATTACATGGAGATAGTATCCATACCTGAGAATTAGGCTTGTTTCTCTGAAGCCATCTCTTTGATCTTCTTCTCCACTTTCCTTCTTTTCTCTTTCTCTTCTCCTTCTCTTCTCTTTCTCTCAATCCAATTAGGGTTCTAAAAGGAGTGGAAGAGACTTAGGGACGTTCTATTTATAGAGTAGAAACTCCCAAAATAAGTCCCATTAAGATTAGGAAAGAATCCCATTGAAATTTGGAAAGTTTCCAAATCACGGTTTCTGTCGGTAGACTGGGGGTCGATGAGGGGGTCGAAGATCCCGTCGACCCCTTGTTCTTAAAATGTCTGACCCCCGGTATAAAACTCAGGGTCTGACTTTTATATTGGGGGGGTACGACCCTTCCTTGTTGCGTATGCGACCCTCCCCCTATTTTTAGTGTTTTTGGGTCAGTTTAATACCTGGGATCGCGATCTCCCTCACGAACTTGATCCGTTTGGCTCGACCATGATGGGTATACCTGGTTCAAGGTGGTAAGACTGGGTTAGTTCGATATGGGTCTTAAATGTATGCAGTGGACTATGACCGAGATCGTGAGGCACCTCTTCCTCCAGCACCTCCAGCTCCATGATGTATATTTTCTTTTTGTCCTTCTTTGTACTACAGAGTAACGGTCCAGATTATGGACCATACTCTGATTTGGATATGTTTATATATATTGCTTTTAGTTGAGTGTATGTGAAACTTGTTTCTCCTTTTATATATGCATTATTCTCTTTCTTAATTTTTTTCGCAAACAACACAGGTGCTTATAGTGTGTTCTTATTACAGCTTTTAAATTTTGTCCTAACTCTGTTTATAAATTTTTGCGGAAGTATACTGGTTTAATAGACAAGGCCAGAGAGCTCTGATACCAAGTTGTCACACCCTAATTCCGCACTATTCAGAATGGTGTGATGAACCGTCAATAAATCAACGGTTTAACTAGGATCTCGAATAGGTTGTGTCCATTTGCTTAAACCATACACATCCACACTTAAAATCAGAATAAATACACGATAGCTGAAGTCTTAAATATTAAATGAACTAAGAGTCTAAAGATGATAACAAAATAAAATATTTAATTATCTTCAAAAACACTAAGACATAAAATAATAAAATTTAATCAATTACATCGTCTGAATAATTTAAATAAAAATCTAATCGAAAACACAAGAGTTGCACTAGCATGACGAATCATGCGACTCCATCATAATTTCAGCATCCATCGCCGTCGCATGTCCATACATCAGAGCATTTATATAATCTTCCACATCGAAAGGTTGAGCACGTATCACGGCTCAGTGAGCAAACAAAACAATGCAACAAACATATGCATGCATTCAATTCATATCTTTGGTCTGGTTCATAAGTTTACAATGTGCAATAGAAAGGATAGGTGGCTGCCGCACCTCTATACACGAATGTGTGGAACCACCCAATGGATTAAACACCATTGCCACCCCCACATGCACCCACCATGGAATAGGGATAGAGCTAAAGTGCTTAGGACCACACCGCATCACACTTCCCCTGATGCACTACCCATACCAACACGTAAGCCCCTATTGGCGAGGACTTGCAACTGGGCTCGCAACTAACCAATCCCAATGTCAAACAGTGTATCCAAGGCCTCACCCCATCATCCCTCAATACGTCCATAGAGATAGAGCTATGGCCCCCTGGCAGAGTCAGAGACTACACGGTCCGTGACCACCTCTGCTGATGCCCTACGACGTAATAGTCTGCTAAGGTAATGGAGATATGATGATGTTAGTGGACAAGACTTGAGTAAAGATAGAGCTAGAGTCTGGTGACCAGGCTGAACCACAGTGTCACGTCCTCCCCCTGATGCTCCACTCGCAACAAGTACACTAACCACACACATACATTCACATGCCTATTCCTAGCATCGTCATCATCATCATGTTATAAAAAATGAAATTAAATATGCATGAACAGTAATAACAGGAATAGTGGATGACATGTGATATGCACATTACAATCATACAAGCATAGAATCATTTATAGTATTGAACTCAATAAATGAAAACAGTTTATTATTAGCCAATTAGTTTAGGTCTTGTTCCCTCACCTTTGATTGAGCGTAGATCCTCGTTCAAGCTTTATGAATCACTTTTAAATCACTAGAAAAACCTAACAAGTCGATAGATTTTAATTAGAATTAATTCAATAGATTTAGACTAACAGAACTTGTAGGGTCGTAGGTAGGGAAGCACCTTGGGTAGCATTTTCTACGACCCTAGGGTGTAGGGTCGCAGGTGGGGTCGGATACCATTTGACCCTATGTGCGACCACACCCTCCCTAGGACTTCCCGAGGGCATGTGGTCGATCCTGTGGTCTAGTAGGGTTGGATATCATTCGACCCTATGTGCGACAAAACGTATTCTGAGTCGACCTTTCATTCTAAAGTCCATCCCTTCATGTTTGGATCCTTTGGCTTACTTTCATGGTCCATTCTATGATTGTTCTATGGCTCAATACTACAGGTTATATACTATTCATATTCCATAATTATTTCCTCCATGGAATCTCTTGGAACTTGTCTATGGATGGATGATTTGGGTTTCTTCTAATCCTATGTTCTTCATAACCATTCTACACTCTCCTATTCAGGTAAGGAATTAGGTTCATACCTTAATTCAGAGGTTTCTCTGAACTTCCTCCTCTTCCGTAGTCTTCTTCTTCAAGTTTCCTTCTCTTCTTCTCTTCCTTCTCTTTCTCTTTCTCTCACTCTCAATTAGGGTTCTAAAGGAGTGAAAGAGGCTAAGGGACATCCTATTTATAGAGGAAAACCCTCCATAATTAGTCTGAATGAGTTTAGGAAAGATCCCCTTTTGAATTAGGAAAGTTTCCTAATTTCTGGTTTCTGTCTGTCATCGTAGGGTCGGACGTAGGGTCGCAGAATCCGTCGACCCTACACCTTCTTAGTCATGCGACCCTACGACTAGAAAGTCATGGGTTGGACTTTTGTTGAGGTGGGGTCAACCATACCTGTTTAGGCATGCAACCCTACCTTCTCATTTGCTGTTTTTGGATTAGACTTTATACCTGGTCTTGTGATTTCTTCACGCACTTGGTCCACTTGGCTCGACCATGGTAGGTAGACCTGATACAAGGTGGTAAGACCTGTTAGTATGATACGGGTCTTACACATTAAGAATTAGTTGGAATTAGGTTTGTAGGGTTTACGTTGGTCAGAACCAAGTCTAGACTAGAAAACAGTTCAAATTCACACATACCGGTCAGACTTTAGGGCATAGACTGTCAAACCAATTTGTTCAACCGAACAAGTCTGACAGGCTTCTCGAATGGTACCGATGGCTTGTCCAGTTGAACTTATGTGCCACTGGTACTCTAACCGAACAAAATCCCTGAGTCCAATCTGACCTTCTTTTTTAGTTGGTCTTCAACTTGGTTTCTAGGGTTTCTCCTAAACCATTCTAGGCTTAAACAACATATTAAGATTAGTTTATAATCAATTCAAAACATTAGTTCCTGTGACACAAACCTAAAATTCCCTATTTACATATCTTGGGTTTTATAACAAACTAGGGTTTTGGATCAATACCCAGTTGCTTATGGTATTAATCTTAACCTATCTCCATGATAAGGACAACTACATGTACGAAGCACTCACTGTTGGTCCAACGATGGCAATGCTCTCTTCCCAATGGACTTCTCCCCTACAAACCTTCCTTGAGCTCCTTTCTCCTCTTTAGACCTCGTTTTCGTCTCTAGGGTTTGTAAGAGTCGAAAAAAGGGCTAAGGAGGGAAGGGAGTCAATATATAGAGAAGGGTAATAGTCTAGGAGGGTTTCCCAGCTATAAAAGGTCTCCAATAACCAAATTTTGAAGGTGGGACCTATTAAAGTCTATTTCTATTCTGAAATAGCTGACCGGTTGGACATACTGGTCGGACTTCATGAGACCAGTATGTCTCAACCAGTCCGACCAGATAACTCTCCTTCGAGATATATTTTGACTTCTTTTCGTCTTGGACTTATGGTTCGTCATCCGTTCATCTCGTCTGGCCTAGTTATGACTGGAAGACCTGTCACGACATGAAAACATAGGTTAAACCGGGTACATGGAGTGTGGGTCTTATAACTCCTCCATCCTTAAAAGAAATTTTGTCCCCAAAATTTGCATGTAGGTCTCACAATTCCCCCACCTTTAAAATAAATTTTGGCCTCAAAATTTACATGTAACTTTGGTGTCGAATAAATGAGGGTAATCCTTTCACATAGCATTCTCTTCGTCCCAGGTAATCTGTTCCACATCCTGGCTTCTCCAAAGTACCTTGACATAGTAGATATCTTTGTTCTATAGGTGTTGTACCTTTTGGCCAGTGAACTTGACTGGTACAACCTCGAATGTTAAGTCTTCTGTTAAATCTGAAGGATCTACTATTAAGATGTTCATCAAGTTCCTAATGTATTTCGTCAATAAGGACATGTGGAATACATCATGGACACCTGACATTGACGATGTCAATGTGACCTAGTACGCTATGTTACCGAATCTGGTTAGTATCTCGTATGGTCCCACATACCTAGGGCATGCCTTCCCCTTTTTACCAAACTGCTTCAGCCCTCGCATAAGTGATATCTTCAAAAATACCTTATCACCCACTACAAACTCCAGATCTTGATGTTTATTATCCGCATAGTGCTTCTGTCGAACTTGAGATGTCTTAACCCTTTCTTTAATCTAATCAACTACTCGACAGGTTTCTTCTATAAATTTTAGCCCTATTATTCATCTTTCTCCCACATCATTCCACAATAGGATTGTTCGACACTTCTTTCCATATAGAGCTTCATACATAGCCATTTGGATAGTAGCCTTGTAGCTATTATTGTTAGTAAACTCAATGAGCGATAGCTTCTTATCCCAAGCTCCCTTAATGTCTATGGCACAAGCTTGAAGCATGTCTTCCAAGATTTGAATGGTTTGTTCGGACTGTCTACCTGTTTGAGGGAGAAAAGCCATACTAAATTTTAGCTTCATCCCCATAGCCTTCTGTAATCCTTCCTAAAATTTAGACGTTAAACGGGGATGTCTATCAGATACAATGTTTACAGGCACACCGTAGAACCTGACAATAATGTCCACATACAACTTCGCCAGTGGACCCATAGTATACTGAGGTCGAATGGCAATGAATTGGACTGTCTTGGTAAGGCGATCAACTATCACCCAAACTGTATCCACTGACCTTGGTGTTAACGATAAACCCGTAACAAAATCCATGGTCATACAATCTCACTTCCACACTAGTTATAGTAATGGTTGTAGTAACCCTGTGGGTCTCTGCGTTTCAGCCTTTATCCACTGGCAGTTCAAATACAGGAACATATGTTTTGCCACATCCGCTTTTATTCCCCTCCACCAGTACAAACTTTTCAGATCATGATACATTTTTGTGCTTCCAAGGTGCATGGAATACGATGTAGAATGAGCTTCCGTCATTATTTTAGTTCTAATGTCCAAGTCCTCATTCTCAAGAATACACAGTCTCCTACGGTACTTGAGTACCTTGTCTGCATCCAAGGTGAAGTCAGGGTTAGGTTTACCTGTCACACCCCAAATTCCACACCATTCGGAACGGTGTGATGAACCGTCAATAAACCAACGGTTCAACCAGGATCTCGAATAGGCTATCCCACATATGATAAACCAAAACACATTCAACATTAATCAGAGGTAATAAAGTAAATAGCAAAAATCTTATAGTAAATGAACCGAGAATCTAACTGTGATAACCATAAATAAATATCAAATTATTGATAAATCAACTGAGACATAATTAAATAAATATCAATTACATGTCTTTAATAAAATTAAACAAAATCTAATCAAATACGCATGAGTTGCACTCGCATAAGGAGTCATGCATATCCACTAAGTCTTCAGCTTCCATTGTCGCCACATGCCCATACACAGGAGCGTTCATATAATCTTCAATGGTGGTACCTGCATCATCAACTAAAAGTATTCGAACGAAATAGAGTAGGGCCAAAGCAGCTCGTGAAAAAAAACCCCCAAAACAAAAAACAAACAAACAAACACACCCCTTATTTTTTTTTCTTTTTTTTTTTTTCCCTTTTATTTTAAAAAAAAAAAAAACCCCCCCCCCCCCCCCCCCAAACCCGCCCAAACCAAAAAAAACACAAAATCCCCCCCCCCCCCCCCCCCCCCCCCCCAAAAACCCCAACCAAACCCAAAAAAAAAAATTTTTTTAATTCCCCCCCCCCCCCCCCCCCCCGCCCGGGGGGGGGGCTTGAAATGGCTCGCAACTAACCAACCCTAATGTCAAACAATGTATCTAAGGCCTCACCCCAAATCCCTCAATACATCCATAGGGGGGGGGGGGGGGGGGGAAAAAAAAAAAAACACCCCCCCCCCCCCCCCCCCCCCCTAAAATTTTTTTTTTTTTTTGAAAAGAGGGAAAAAAGAAGTTAAAAAAAAAAAAAAAATGAAAAAAAAAAAAAAAAAAAAAGGAAAAACCCCAAAAATTTTCAAAAAAACAAAAAAAACATAACAATGGCCGGGACAACATCAATATCGGAGACCACCGTACCACGACCTTCCCCTGATACCCCACCCGTACCAAGCATGCTAAGACAGAATACTACAAAAGGTGCTAATGTGAAGAGCGGTCCCAGGCCCATGCCCCACTCTACACACTAACGAAAACAATCACATGCCTAACAATCACATCTTATAAATGCATGAACAGTAATAATAACCGAAAGTAAAGGATGGCATGTGAATATGCACAAACAATACATCTCATATAATCAGGTGATTAACAACAACTTACTGTCCATTAATTATTAGGTTTAGGTCAGATTCCCTTACTTGACGCTCGTTCGATAACTTGCTCCACGTCGCAAGATCCAAACGATATGTCACAAAGTCCTACAATATTATTAAGGTTTCATTAAAATAACATTCTTAGAGTCTCATGTTGATCGGAAACCAACAGGGTTACAAAATACCCTCATAGAGCTGACCGGTGGCATGTACCGGTCGCAGCTCTGTGGGAAAGACTGGTGACGGGTATGGTCAGCCGGTCCCCACAGACAACCTCCCGAGAGGTAGCGGTCGCAACATACCGGTCGCACTATGTGCAACCGGTATAGTCGACCGGTATGTCTCCGGAAGACCATACATGGGTTTTTCGACTGCCGACGATCATCCTCCATGGATTTTCAGGGTTTCTCCTATCCATTCTAAGTCTAGGCTTTGAGTTAGAGTTATCCCCAACTCATTCAAGTCTTATTTCGATGAATATCATCTCGAAACTCAAATCTAAGGTTTGACGGCAACTTAGGGTTTATTGGCCAATTTAGTGTTTTAGATCAATATCTACTTTGCATGGTATTGATCCACCCATACAACTAACATAGGGTAAGAAGATGGATTCGAACACTTACCGTTGACTGGCGTAATGAGAGCGTCGTCGAACGGTAATGGCGGCACCTCCTTCTTCTTCCTAGCCCCTTTTCCTTTCCAACCTCTTTCTCTTCTCTAGGGTTTGTGAGAGACAATGGAAAGGATTTGAGGAGGTTTAAGGGTGTATTTATAGGCTAGATTTAGGGTTTAATAACCCTACTAGGATTAGGAAACTTCTAGGATTCGAAATCAGGAAAGTGGGACCCGCAGAGACCAATTTCCAGATTCCCGCACATAGCTGCACAGGCCATACCGGTCGACCGATACCAAGACCGGTACCATCGACCGGTATAACTAAAATCAGGAATAATTGGTCAACTTTGGTCCGATTTTGTACCTGTTTGTTATCCGCTTGCCCCGTCTGGCTCGGTGATGATCGGAAGACCTGTCATGACACAAAACCAAGGTTTAGGCTGGGTTTTCAGAGTGCGGGTCTTACAACTCCACCACCCTTAAAAGAAATTTCATCCCGAAATTTGCATGCAGGTTGTACAACTCCCCCACCCTTAAAAGAAATTTTGGCCTCGAAATTTGAACGTACCTTGATCGTCAAAAAGGTTAGGGTACTCCTTCCTCATCGCGCTCTCTTCTTCCCAAGTAATTTCCTCTACATTTTTGCTTCTCCAATGCACCTTCACATAGTGGATATCCTTGGTTCGCAGTTGCTGAACTTTTTGGCTTGAGAGCATTACAGGCACCACTTCGAAAGTTAAGTCTTCAGTCAAGTCTGGGGGATCAGCGGTCAAGATATGCGATGGATCTCTGAAATACTTCTTCAGTAATGATACATGGAACACATTATGAACGTTAGACATAGATGGTGGTAGAGCCAATTGATATGCTACATTACCACGTCGATTCAATATCTCATACGGTCCCACATACATGGGGCATAGCTTCCCCTTTTTACCAAACCGTTTCAGACCTCGCACCGGTGATATCTTCAAGAACACTTTGTCACCCACTGCAAACTCCAGATCTCGACGTCGGTTATCCACATAGTGCTTCTGTCGAACTTGAGCTGTCTTTACTCTCTCTTTGATCTGATCAATCACTCGGCAAGTTTCTTCAACAAACTCTGGTCCTACAATTCTTCTTTCTCCCACCTCGTTCCATAACAGAGGTGTACGACACTTCTTCCCATAGAGTGCTTCATATGGGGCCATCTGAATTGTAGCATGATAACTGTTGTTGTAAGCGAACACGATAAGTGATAGCTTCTCATCCCAAGCTCCCTTGAAATCTATTGCACAAGCTCGGAGCATATCTTCCAAAATTTGAATAGTTCGCTCTGACTGTCCGTCCGTCTGAGGGTGAAAAGTTGTACTGAACTTCAACTTGGTTCCCATAGCTTTCTGTAATCCTTCCCAGAACTTCGATGTAAAACGGGGATCTTTGTCAGATACTATACTCTCTGGAATGCCATGAAGTCTGACTATATTATCAACATATAACTTGGCCAGTTTCTCCATGGTATACTGAGGTCTGACCGCAATAAATCGAGCTGTCTTGGTGAGTCGATCTACTATAACCCAAACTGCATCCACTGACCTTGGTGTCAAAGGTAGGCCAGTGACGAAATCCATGGTGATACAATCCCACTTCCACGCAGGTTCCGGTAACGGCTGTAGTAAACCTGTGGGTCTTTGCCTTTCCGCTTTAACTTGTTGACAATTCAGACATTGAAACACGAAATGAACTATATCTACTTTCATACCCCTCCACCAATTAGTCTTCTCAAGTCATGGTACATTTTGGTACTTCCTGGATGTACCGAATATGGAGTGTAATGAGCTTCAGTCATAACTCGGTCTCTGATATCGCAGTCTTCGCTCTCAAGTATACATAACCGTCCACGATACTTGAGTACCTTGTCTGAATCCAAGGTAAAGTCAGGATTGCACGTACCCTTCTCTAAGTCTTCCTGCACTGTCTTGAGATATGGATCCTGTAGGATTGCTACCTTGACTTCATCAACTAGATCCGGTGAGATCTTCAATGCGGCGAACATCATAGTGAATTTATGAATCAAGCCTTGCTCAACTGGATCTTCTGCAGTTTCAATTATATGCTCTTCGTCACCTTCGATTGAACTAGAGGCTGCGGCACACAATGCAGCATTTGTACTTGGTCCTGCCTCAGGTTTCGATGCCCACTTTCTGCTTAAGGCGTCAGCCACAACATTTGCTTTGCCCAGATGGTACTGGATGTCGCAATCATAATCTTTTAACAATTTCAGCCATCTCCTCTGTCTCATATTCAGATCCTTCTGAGTGAAAAGATAAGTTAAGCTCTTGTGATCTGACTTGATCTGAAACTTCTCACCGTACAAGTAGTGTCTCTATGTCTTGATTGTGTGAATAACCGCTGCCAGCTCCAAGTCATGTGTAGGATAGTTCTTCTCATGCTCTTTTAACTGTCTTGATGCGTAAGCAATCATCTGTTCTCCTTGAATCAATACACACCCAATACCCAACCTTGAAGCATCTGTATATAAAGTAAACGGAACGCTTGGTTCTGGGATGGTCAAGATAGGTGCAGAGACATGTCTTGACTTCAAAGTCTGAAAGCACTTCTCACACTCATCTGTCCATATGAAGTTCTCTCCCTTCATGGTCAATCTGGTGAGTGGAACAGCGATCCTGGAGTAATCTTCCACGAATCTTCTATAATAACCAGCCAACCCAAGGAAACTACGAATCTCCGCAACAGATTTTGGTGCTTCCCATCCTACTATAGCAGCTATCTTGCTTGGATCAACCTTGATACCGTCTTCAGATACAACATGGCCCAAGAAAGCCACTTCCTTCAGCCAAAACTCACACTTCTTGAATTTTGCATAAAGCTTCACCTGTCTCAGCCGTTGTAGGGCTGCCCTCAAATGCGCTGTATGAGTCTCCATGTCCTTAGAGTAAATCAATATGTCATCGATGAATACGATGACTGAAGTGTCCAACATATCATGAAACACTCGATTCATCAGTTCCATAAACGACGCTGGAGCATTGGTCAACCCGAAAGACATAACTAGAAACTCATAATGCCATACCTCGTCCTGAAAGCAATCTTCGGAATATCTCCGGCCTTGATCTTCAATTGGTGATACCCTGATCGGAGATCGATCTTTGAGAAAACCTTTGCACCCTATAACTGGTCAAACAAGTCATCGATCCTAGGCAAAGGATACCGATTCTTGATCGTCAACTTGTTCAGCTCACGGTAGTTAATACATAGCTGTACACTTCCATCCTTCTTCTTGACGAATAATACAGGTGCTGCCCAAGGCGATATACTAGGTCGTATGAAGCCCTTATCCAACAATTCTTGTAATTGGGTCTTCAACTCCTTTAACTCGGTCGGGGCCATCCTGTTTGGTGCTTTAGACACCGGCGCCGAACCTGGCATAAGGTCTATCACAAATTTTGTAGCCCTGTCTGGTGGTAAACCTGGAAGCTCCTCTGGAAACACATCTGGGAACTCCTGAACCACATCTATATCTTCCATCTTGAGTGACTCTGCCGTGAGATCAACTACAGATACTAGATAACCCACTCCCCCTTTCTCTAAGCATCTCTTAGCTTTTAGGGCGGAGAGGATCAGCTTCCGCTTCCTAGATAGCTTGATCCCAGTGAAACTATATTCCCTTCCCTCTTGTCAGTAAGCACAAGCTTCCTTTCACCACATAAAAGGATGGCCGAATGATGGCCTAGCCAATCCATTCCCAAAATGACATCAAAGTCTGCCATCTCAAGTATTACTAGGCTTGCTTCTAAGTCTCGGCCCTCAATACATACAGTACATGGTCCATAATATTCGGTCAAAGCCACTTCGACTCCTAGTGGAGAGCGAACTATCAAGCTTGGGTTCAAATGCTTGATTGGTAACTCCATTCGCTTCCCAAAAGAAATAGAAACAAAGGAGTGTGTGGCCCCAGAGTCAAATAATACTTTGGCGGGTATACCAGCTACATTTATAATTCCTGGAATTTATTTCCCCTTAGTTCTACATGCTCATGCAAACTGAAAGAATAAACCAAATAGTAAGGGATAGAGTCGTACCAGTTACCACATCAGGTGATGCGGCTGCCTCTTCAGTGGTGACCGCATACACTTTTCCTTGCTGGGGAGCTTGCTTCTTAGGTAGAGTGCAGTTCCTTGCGACATGTCCCAGCTGCTGACAGTTATAACATTTGATATTTGGGTTGTGTCCACCGAACTGTGGCACAGGTGGTGCCGGGTTGTTTCTCGCAGGTGTTGTAGCGGTCTGTGCCCTGTATGGGCGGAATGGTCTAGTATTACCGCCACCCGAGCTCTCACTAGCAGATCTCTTCACTCCCCTGTTCTGAGCGAAGAAGCTGTCCCTCTGACTGGACTCTATCACCCTCGCAACCTGCACAGCCTCGTTGTAGATCTTCTTGTCCAGACCCAAAAGGTGCTCTCTGATGCTTCCACGTAGTCCCATGGTGAACCTATGTGTCTTGGTCTCCTCCTCTTGCATACTGGCCGGTGCGAAGAAGAATAGCTCTTCGTACCTCTGCTGATAAGAATCTACGGTCGACTGAGACTGCTGCAGATTGAGAAACTCTCTCTCCATTTGATCCTTGAAACTCTTTGGAAAATACTTGTCGAAGAAAGCCGCTTTAAACACTTCCCAATCAACCAGTGTATACTTAGTCTCCAGATATGCCCGTGTAGAATTCCACCATGCATTGGCATCTTCCTTCAACATATGAGTGGCAAACAGAACCTTTTCCTCCTCAATACAAGTCATCAATCGGAAGTTCTTTTCCATCTCTACAACCCACTATGCTGGCCACAATGGTTTCCCTGACCTGCCCGTGAATGATGAAGGTTTCAACTTCAAGATCTGTCTACTGACCTGCCCAGATCATACTGTCCCTGCGTGTCTGCTCCGTACCATGGTGGTGGATACGGATAAGCTCCTAGGTACGCAGAAGGCAACGGAAACCGATGCGGTGGTGGTACGTTCTGTGCTTGGCCCCTCGGCCTTGGGCTACTCTGCATCGGTTGGGTAGTATTATTTCCTCCAGACTCGGGCGTATTCCCAGCGGGAATAGAACCTGTTGGCCTGAGCATCTTCAGTACCTCGCTCAGAAATTCCTTTTGTTGAGCCTACATCTGATAGACCAAGTTTGTAACAATGGTCTCAGAATTCCTGTAAGGTGCGCCAGGTAAATTTATCGGCACTTCTGGGACCTGTTCCTCCTCCACTTCAGGACTAGGTTCTCTAACCTGGTCTTGTTCAACTTGTTCTTCTTCTAGGCGCATCCTGGCCTGATGACGCTTTCGCCCCCTTCGACCATTCCCGCCTGCCATCTCAGACTATTTTATTTGGATCTGAGAAGAAGACATAACACGTGAGAACATCAATAATAGTAGTGTTAGTCTTGAATAATGCAAGAAGAAATAATCGAGAAGTAACATTTCGATTTACACAATTTTAAAAAAATTTTAATTTTTAATTTTCCTGGCTCTTTGGTGCGTACCGGTCGCAACATACCGGTCGCACCTCTGTGGAATATGCTGCGGCCGGTATAGTCGACCGGTCAGAATCAAAATTCTGACCGAGACATAGTGGTCGTAACATACCGGTCGACACCCTGTATACAGGGTTGCGACCGGTATAGTCGACCGGTCAGAATAAAATTTCTGACCGAGACATAGCGGTCGCATATATCTGGGTGATACCGGTCGACCGGTATAGGCAAAACCGTCTACCGGTATTCCTATATTGGTTATAAAATCGGGAAAAAGTGAGATTTTCTCACTTTTTCTCCTCTTTTCTTTTCCGGTGGCGATTCCTCTTTGGAGACTGAGTTGCTACAGTCCAACCGGTGCTTTTTGAAGGCGATTTCTTCCACTCAAGAGCTAGTACATCGTCTCTAGGTATGATCTCTCCCTTCCCATCATCTCTTTATCATTTTCCCATATCGTCTATATGTAGAAATCTAGGTTTTTCTTTGTTCGAGATGTTTCAACCGTAGGAACTCTTTTCCTTCGGCTTGGAAAGGGTTTAAGGACCCCCAAGAGCAAAATCCCTCAACTAATTTGGGGTTCCACCAAATGGTTTACATAAAAATCGAATTTTTTCATATTTTGACCTAGGTTTTCAAAAAAAATTTTGAAATTTCTAATTTTTCTTAATTCTTGAAATTTCTCCTTTGAATTGCTTGTGATTGGTTTGTTGAAGAGTGTGGGGGTTACGTAAGTCCTCCTCCCCATGTTTTTGGGTGAGTTCGAGGCTTTTTCCCAAAATGCTGTCGTTATGTTGCCGAAATTTTGAAAATTTTCTAACTTTTATCTTATTTTCTTTTGTTTTGTAGTTTAAATGGCTCCTAGACGCGCACTCGGGAAACGCTCTCATGGCTCTAGTTCTCGGGCTCCCTCACCACCAGTTCCACAGCTAGATGAGCTATGGTTTCGCTCCTTGGGAGCTCAAGCTCGGTTTCCATGGTTTGATAATAAAAGTATCGAATCAGGGCGCCGGGTCAACCTGGAACAACTGCACCGATTCAATGTGGAGACGGCTTTTGGCGCTCTAGGTTGGTTGCCGGTTATTTCATACACAGAGACCACACGCCCTAACTTGGTCAAGCACTTCTATGCGAACTTGGAACTTGAAGGGGATGTCGAAGATATGAACCAATGTAGGGATCTACGCATCACCAGCTACGTCCGGGGTGTACATATTTCATTTAACACCCACCAGTTGGCTGACCTTCTTGGGATTCCCAACGATGGAGATTTGGTATACTGCGCCCCCAAGGCGAAAGGTTATTTGACTGATGATTTGCGCCGAGAGATAGCGCATCAGATCTTAAACCCTGGAGCCCCTATGAAGGCGGCTAGCCTGAGGCCTATACCTCGGGTATATAGTCGCATTATTCAGCACAACATAGTACCACAGAGCGGCCACTACAGTGAGTTGTCCCAGCTCACCCAGTACGTCACTTATTGCGTCTGCACAGGGGAGCGGATCTCACTTCCCTACCTCATCATCCGGACTATGCATCGCGCGGCCGTGGCCGATCGGGCCAGCAACCTTCTATATGGCCGTCTTGTCACTTTCCTTCTTCGCCGTCTGGGCGTGAGCTTGAGAGGAGAGGTAGCCGTTGAGGACACCATGACATCCGACATCGACCGGGATGCTATACGAGGGATGCAAATGGTCGATATGCCGGTTAGTGACGACGAGTTGGAGGCTCGCCCTCTTCCACTTGGGAGAGTAGCAGCGGCAGCAGCAGCAGCCACGGCCAATGTGTCCTATGCGGCAGAGATAGGTGATGACGATGATGACGATATGGCTGGGGAAGCACCAGTGCCTGTCTCACAGCCTGAACCTGCACCACCACCATCTATCCCTACAGCTGGACCATCTCAGCCTCCTCCCGACTCAGTAATGGGTATGTTTATGGACCTCAGGGATGCTCAGCGGGAGATGAGCCGTAACTTAGCACAGTTGACTCGCAGCCTCCGAGTCACACAAGATCAAGTGCACTGACTCAGGGTCTCTTACGAGAGAGACTATGATATAGCGGACCCCATACGTCCTAGGCCCCCTACCCCATGATTTTTCTTTCACTTACTCATGACTGCTTTTACATATAATAGGGTAACTGTCCGGTTTGTGGACCGTGCACTCGTAGCACAATCTCATTTGCTACAATTTCCTTGTTTAAATGAAAATTTTTATGATTTTTCCTAACTAGTGTATGTGCACATGTTAAGTTTCATATTTAACATAGTATATTATTCTCTTTCTTAGTCCGTCTCAGGTATCAAATAATGCTTAAGGTGTGTTTGTATTAAGATTTTTAATTTTCTCCTAACTCAGTTCATCGACTCAGTTAAGTGCAACATGGTTTGTAGGAACAGAGCCCGAGAGCTCTGATACCAAGTTGTCACACCCCAATTCTGATCCAACCAGAATGGTGTGAGTGAACCGTCATTGAACCAACGGTTCACACCAGGATCTCGAATAGGCCGTGTCCATTCAAACAAACCATTACACATAACCACAATCAGAATATAAATATACAGCGGAAGACTTTAAATAGAATGAACTGAGTATCTATTGATAATTTAAATAAATATCCCATTATCCAAATCCAAACACATAAAATAAATATCTTTTACATCCCTTTAATATCAAACAAAAATAACTGAAACAACTAAATAAAAATCCATCACAAGTACACAAAGAAAGGGCACTCGCATGAAGCATCATGCTCGTCCTCCCCTGCTTGTACATCCAAAGCAGCTACACCTCTATACGCCGGAGCGTTCACGTAGTCGTCCACGGTGTATCCTGCATCAACATCTAAAAACAATGTATATACAAAGGGTGAGCTACCAACACAGCTCAGTAAGACAATCAGACAGTTTCACAAGATTATGCATGAGTAACAATCAATTTTATGTTGTGGTCTGGTTTTAAGTTTGCAACATGCTATAGAAAGGTTTGGTGGCCCCCGCACCTCTATACACGAGTGTGTGGCACCTCATGGATCACACCCCCATTGGCCCACATGCACCCACAATGGAATAGAGATAGAGCTAAGATACCCACGTACCTCCCCAGATACTCTACCCATACCAGTACCTAAGCCCCTACTGGCCAGGGCTCGCAAACTGAGCTCGCAACTAACCAATCCTATATGTCATCAATGTATGCTCTATCCCATCACAGCCGTCTACAGCATAGAGAGAGAGCTAAGGCATTCCCACACCTCCCCTGATGCCCTATCCGCAACTAACTCACTAGGATAGACACATAACGCAGGTAGACCCTATCCCAACATAACTCCCTACGGCATAGAGATAGAGCTAAAGCATCGTGGACAAGCCAGCGTCGACTCGAAATCCACAGTACCACATAACAATGGCCGGGACAACATCAATATCGGAGACCACCGTACCACAACCTTCCCCTGATACCCCACCCATACCAAGCATGTTAAGACAGAATACTACAAAAGGTGCTAATGTAAAGAGCGATCCTAGGCCCATGCCCCACTCCACACACTAACGAAACAATCACATGCCTAACAATCACATCCTATAAATGCATGAACAGTAATAATAACTGAAAGTAAAGGATGGCATGTGAATATGCACAAACAACACATCTCATATAATCAGGTGATTAACAACAACTTACTGTCCATTAATTATTAGGTTTAGGTCAGATTCCCTTACCTGACGCTCGTTCGATAACTTGCTCCACGTCGCAAGATCCAAACGATATGTCACAAAGTCCTACAATATTATTAGGGTTTCATTAAAATAACATTCTTAGAGTCTCATGTTGATCGGAAACCAACAGGGTTTACAAAATACCCTCACGGAGCGGACCGGTGGCTGTACCGGTCGCAACTCTATGGGAAAGACTGGCAACCGGTATGGTCAGCCGGTCCCCACAGACAACCTCCCGAGAGAGAGCGGTTGCAACATACCGGTCGCACTATGTGCAACCGGTATAGTCGACCGGTATGTCTCCGGAAGACCATACATGGGTTTTTGACCGCCGACGATCATCCTCCATGGATTTTCAGGGTTTCTCCTATCCATTCTAAGTCTAGGCTTTGAGTTAGAGTTATCCCCAACTCATTCAAGTCTTATTTCGATGAATATCATCTCGAAACTCAAATCTAAGGTTTGACGGCAACTTAGGGTTTATTGGCCAATTTAGGGTTTTAGATCAATACCTACTTTGCATGGTATTGATCCACCCACACACTAACATAGGGTAAGAAGATGGATTCGATACACTTACCGTTGACCGGTGTAATGAGAGCGTCGTCGAACGGTAATGGTGAGCACCTCCTTCTTCTCTACCTCCTTTCCAACCTCTTTCTCTTCTCTAGGGTTTGTGAGAGACAATGGAAAGGATTTGAGGAGGTTTAAGGGTGTATTTATAGGCTAGATTTGGGGTTTAGTAACCCTACTAGGATTAGGAAACTTCTAGGATTCGAAATCAGGAAAGAGGGACCCACAGAGACCAATTTCCAGATTCCCGCACATAGCTACGCAGGCCATACCGATCGACCGGTACCAAGACCGGTACCATCGACCGGTATACCTAAAATCAGGTATAATTGGTCTACTTCGGTCTGATTTTGTACATGTTTGTTATCCGCTTGCCCCGTCTGGCTTGGTGATGATCGGAAGACATGTCATGACACAAAACCAAGGTTTATACCGGGTTTTTAGAGTACGGGTCCTATAGCTAGAGTTTGGTGACCAGGCTGAACCACAATGTCACGTCCTCCCCCTGATGCTCCACTCGCATCAAGCGCACTAACACTTTCTTAGTGGACATGACTTGAATAGACCATGGCACAATATACCCCGACGAGAACGGCATCGAAGTACAGGTTGATACCATCCCTACCCACACCATGTACACCAGTCAAACACAAACATTCACATGCCTATTCCTACCATCATCAACATCATCATGTTATAATCAATAAATTTAAATATGCATGAACAGTAATAATAGAAATATTGGATGACATGTTGAATGCACATTACAAGCACACACGTATATCACAATCATGGTATTACACTCAAGAAATAAAAACAGTTTGTTATTAACCAATTAATTTAGGTCTTGTTCCCTCACCTTAGCTTGCTAATAGATACTCTTCCAAGCTTTAGAATCACCTTTATAATGTTATTATATTGGTAGAAGACCTAACAAAGTCGATAAAATTTAATTAGAATTTATTCTAATTTTAAAAAAACCATTCTGTTAACTGAGGGTCGGAGGTAGGGTCGGAGTCATGATCGACCCTGGGTGCGACCCTCCCCAAATCTGGACTTCCAGAACCCTAAGGGTCGATACTCAGGTCACATAGGGTCGGATGGTCATCGACCCTCTATGCGACCCTCGGTGGGTTTTGGTCCATTTTTCTCCTTTTAGTCCATTCTTCCTGTTTGGGATCCTATGGCTTACTCCTACAGTCCATTCAACATACATTCCATGGTCTAGAACCATGAATCATCCACCCAAATAGCTTTCATGTATTCTCCCATGGTTTTCCATGGAAACCAAACCATGGGTTGATGGTTTGGGTTTCTCAGAGATCACACTCTCTTCATTATCTAACCAAAGGTCAGTAGAAACTCATGGAATTAGTATCGATACCTGAGTAGAATACTCCTTCTCTGTAACTCTTCTTCTTTTTGCTTTCTTCTCTTCCTTCTCTTCTCTTTCTCTCAATTCAATTAGGGTTGTAAAAGGAGTGAAAGAGGCTTAGGGACGTCCTATTTATAGAGTAAAACCTCCCAAAATAAGTCCCATTGAGTTTAGGAAAGGTTCCAATCGAAATTAGTAAAGTTTCCTAATTCTCAGTTCGTGTTGTTTTTCCCGATTACCAAGGGTCGATGGGAGGGTCAGACCAGCCTGTTAAAACCTACGACCCTACCCTCATTTTGACTATTTTGAGTAAATTTTCATACTGGGTCTTAGGTTTCTTCACACACATGGTCCACTTGGCTCGACCATGATATGTAGACGCTTCACGACAAGAAATGTAAGGTTAGACCGGGTTCGGGTCTTACAACTCCACCACCCTTAAAAGAAATTTCGTCCTCGAAATTTGAACGTACGGTTCTTACAACTCCCCCATCCTTAAAATAAATTTTCTCCTCAAAATTTGAATTTACTTCAGAGTCACTAGGTGGGAATTCTATTTCCGCATTGCATCTTCTTCTTTCCATGCCGTCTTCTCCACGTCTTGTCTTCGTCAAATTATCTTCGTATAATTGATACCAATTTTTTAAGGTGTTGTACCTTTCAACTAGTGAACTAGGCTGGTACCACTTCAATAGTTAAATCTCCTATTTAATCCAGTGATTCCGTGGTCAATACTTTAGATATGGATCTTCAATGTACTTCTTCAATAGAGACACACGAAATACATCATGCACACTAGACATGGATAGCGATAATGCTAATTGATATGGAACTTTTCTACGTCTCTCCAGAGTTTATAAAATTCGACGCATATATAGAATTCAACTTTCTCTTCTTGTCTAATCGTTTCAAACTGCGCATAAGTGATATCTTCAAAAACAACACTTTGTCACTTATGGCGAACTCGAGGTCTTGGTGTCTATTCTGACAATCCTGAACTATCTTGACCCATTTCTTTGATCTTGTCAGCCACTCGATAGTTTTCTTCATTAGACTTAGGTTTCCAAAATTCTTCATTCACCAACTTTATTCCAAAATAAAGGAATTTGATATTTCTACCGTACCATGCTTGATAGATGACATTTACATGGTAGCTTAATGGCAACTTCAATTCACTGTAACTTCTTAACTCAAGTTCCTTGAATCAATTCGCAAGCTCGGGGCATATCTCTTAGGATCTGTATAGTCTGCCCCGACTATCCGTCGGTTTGGGGTAAAGTGCAGTACTAAACTTTAACTTTGTCCCCATTATTTTCTGTAGATCCTCCCAAAACTTTGAGATAAGGCATAAGCCTCTGACCGATACTAAGCTCTCATGCATACCATTCATTCTAGTAATATTATCTACATATAGCTTATTTAGCCGCTCCAAAGCATACCGAGGTCGTATAGCAATGGAATGAGCTATTTTCATAAGACGATCAACAACCACCCAACCATGTCAACCGATTTGGGAGTCAGTGGCAAATCATTGACATAGTTCACGATACTGCAGTTCCATTCCCAAAACAAAAGTCAGGGTTTGGTTTTCCTTTTCTAAGTCTGCTTACATTGTTCCTACATACAGACCTAACAAAATTACTACTTCTACTTCATCCATCAATTCAGAGATGATCTTTAATGCCACAAGCGTAACCGACGAACTATTGCTCCATAAATTCTTGCTTAATTGGATCATCACGAGTTTCTATTATATGTTACTCTCCTTCCAAATCTAAATCTATTGCTGCAAAACATAAGGTAGCATTTATACTGGGTCCTTCCTTGGACTTCATAATTCCCATCTGCGATCGTATAAGCCGTTTGAAATCTAAAGATTTAAGGGGTATATTTAGTTTCTTTTCAAATGACACAGATATAAAAGGATGAGTAGCTCAATAATCAATGAGCACTCTGGCAGGAATGTCATTACTAGGTACGATACCTGTGATTTGTTTTAATTTAGTATACATGCTCATGCAATGTAATATAAAATGACAGGTTCAGGTCATACCTGTGACCACATCAGACGATGCGGTAGCATCCTTGGCTAAGACAGTGTAAACTCTTCCCTTCTGTAGTTGTTTTTCGGGCTTAGTACACTCTCTTGAGACATGCCCTACTTGGTTGCAGTTAAAACACCTGATCCCCTCACCATTTTGCTTTGGTTGCCGTGGGGTTACTGAAATGGTTTTGGTTGCAGCATTGAAGCCCTGGGTACGGAAGGGTTGGAATACCTTGGTGTTGCCTCCGTTGTATTATTTGGCCTTTTTTTATTCCCCTATTTTGAGTAAAATAGCTCTCTTTCTGGCTCGACTCTATCACTCGAGCAATTTGTACAGCTTCATTGTAGATTTTCTCCTCCAGTCCCAAAACATGTTCGCGTATGCTTCCCCTAAGTCCCATGACGAACCTTCGGGTTTTCGTATCCTCCTCTTGCATACTGACTGGTGCAAAGAAAAACAGCTCCTCATAATGCTGTTGATATGTGTCGACAGTCATCTGCCCCTGATATAAACTCAGGAACTCTCTCTCTATAGAATCTCTGAAACTTCTAGGGAAATATTTCTCAAAGAATGCCTCTTTGTATATATCCCAAGTCTATCTATAAGCATTAGGGTATATGCTTATAAATTCATTAATTTAGCCAAACTATTTTGGTCTTTACTTAATCATATCCCTCAACATTGGGCATAACTCAATTATCATTGTATTAAATCGAGTACTACTTATGCCCTGACTTTATCCTTGTATTCACTCTTAAATTTGCCTTTAGGAATCTTCTACCTTGTCAAAATTCATACCGATATAATCATCTTTAACTCTACATGAGTGCTATCTATTTCTTTACTGGCTACTCTTGATAGTTCTCATTTTTGCTCATGCACTCTTTTATAGACATGACTCATATCCATCCATTTAGCGATCTCAAAATAGATTCTCCATTACTTCATCTGAGGTTCATTGGCTATTGTATTTAATCTGAATCCAATCATCTTCCTTCCAATGATTTCATTATCACAAAACATCTTTATCAACAAGGTCAGGGAGTGTATAAATCAGAATGTTCATCTAAAAGGAATTCACTTCCTTCTTTCAAATTTAGTATAACGGCAAATACTTGCTTTATCTAGTGAACTTAAGTTTAAAGGATCGGGAGTAAATCTATGATAATCCAACCGACATCCAATGATCATTACGTTGCACGGTGGTCCAAAAGCATAGAGGTTTTATAGTTCTTAACCTCATGGTTATAAGTTCTATCGAATATATAATGCCATTGGTCAAGGCACTACAGGGGTAAATCTGGAGAGAGATTTCGTACATCAGTAAATCAGGTATAAATCAAGAGAAAGATTTCGTACATCAATAAATCAGGTATAAATCAGAACATGTACGCTCAACACGATTAAACATTTAACTATTGATTCAATTCATATCTCTGATCATGTTGTCGATCATGAGAATGGTTCATATTGGTATAATCAGGATTAATACTAAAGAAACAATATCTATAACTCCAATTGACAGGTTAAATCAAGAAGGTATCCTGTCAAAGTCCGAGAAATTAAAATCTGGTATGTGCATCCTCTATAATCATAAGAGTAAATCAATAATGCACCGCATCCTATATAAACCTATCTAGATATATGGCCATAATAGATTTGATCCTTTGCTGAAAATATCCGAGGTATCATCTTCAGAAGACATTCTTCAATCCTTGTTGGATCATTCTGTCATGATGCAACTATCCCATACATCAGTGGCTGATAAGGTTAACCACCTTGATACACTGCTTGTTGTGCACCAAACTTCTGCACTGGGGTGTGCATTACTGGGACTTGCTGTGTGGTAGGCACTGTGTTATAGCTAACAGGTGTTGGGGTACAGTGATGCTACCAATTGGTACCATACTTGGTTTGACCCGGAGGTGTTGATGTAGCATCGGCAACTTGGGTACTGATTTACATAGAAACTTCCATAGTCGGTCTCATCTGTTGTTGCTCTTGTATTTTATTAGGTCAAGTTTATGACAACCATAACCAAGGTACTTAATAGTCCAGGTGGTTGGCATGACTGGTCTGGTTGTTCACCTCCTTTGATTCGCTCTAATCTGATTATCATTATCTAGCATCTGCTCAGATGAGTTTTCATTATCCATTCTCGACCCTGATAGTGGTGGGGTCTAGTTGCAACATCCTCTTCTTGCTTAGTGGGCAATAGCTCCGCTTGTAATGAATCTCACTCTGAGTCTCCACGTCACCCAGGAGTATAGCTTTACTTTCTTTTATAGTTACTCTCATCTTTGGTGTATAGCTATTGTTCTCCTATCTCTGTTGGATTCGGCCCGAGATCTTTCCCTTTACCTTTGAAGGGAATTAGGCATTACTAGCCATTTTCTCCTTCATTTGTCATACGTCGAGTTTCACATCTTGTGAGTACTAACTCGGTATTCTAATTTTGTAATGTACAGATGCTTCCTTCTTGCTACAGTACTATATCCTTTGTATACTCAGATAATTACCCAACTTATAGATAATACCCTATATCATTTGTTTATTAGGACGATTTTTGGTCTTCTCTTTCTGTTTGAGTGTAAATATATGATTTCACCTTTAATATGTACATTATTGTCTTGTTTAATTCTGTCTCAACCAACACAGGTGCTTATGGTTTGTTTGTATTAAAGCTTTTAATTTATCCTAACTCATTTCATGGACTCCAGTGGAAGTAATCAGGTTTAATGGGTAAGGCCTACGAGAGCTCTGATACCAAGTTGTCACACCCTAAATTCCGCACCATTCGGAACGGTGTGATGAACCATCAATAAACCAACGGTTCAACCAGGATCTCGAATAGGCTATCCCACATATGATAAACCAAAACACATTCAACATTAATCAGAGGTAATAAAGTAAATAGCAAAAATCTTATAGTAAATGAACCGAGAATCTAACTGTGATAACCATAAATAAATATCAAATTATTGATAAATCAATTGAGACATAATTAAATAAATATCAATTACATGTCTTTAATAAAATTAAACAAAATCTAATCAAATACGCATGAGTTGCACTCGCATGAGGAGTCATGCATATCCACTAAGTCTTCAGCTTCCATTGTCGCCACATGCCCGTACACAGGAGCGTTCATATAATCTTCAACGGTGGTACCTGCATCATCAACTAAAAGTATTCAAATTCGAAAGGGTAAGCACACATCACGGCTCAGTGAGCAAACAAAACAATGCAACAATACATATGCATGCAATCAATTCATATCTATGGTCTGGCTTAAAGTTTACAATGTGCTATAGAAAGGATAGGTGGCCGCCGCACCTCTATACACGAGTGTGTGGAAACACCCAATGAAAACGGCACTGTCGCCCCACATGCATCCACCATGGACAATATACACCCCATGAAAACGGCATGGTTGTACTGGTTGCCCATACCAACATGTTAGCCCCTGTTGGCGAGGGCTTGCAAACTGGGCTCGCAACTAACCAACCCTAATGTCAAACACTGTATCCAAGGCCTCACCCCAGCATCCCTCAATACATCCATAGAGAAAGAGCTAGGGTCTGGTGACCAGGCTGAACCACAATTCCACGTCCCCCCCTGATGCCCTACGACATATTAATTCCACTAAGGTAATAGCGATACAACGATGTTAGTGGACAAGACTTGAGTAGAGATAGAGCTAGAGTCTGGTGACTAGGCTGAACCACAATGTCACGTCCTCCCCCTGATGCTCCACTCGCATCAACCACACTAACACTTGCTTAGTGGACATGACTTGAATAGACCATGGCACAATATACCCCGATTTGAACGGCATCGAAGTACCGGTTGATACCATCCCTACCTGCACCATGTACACCAGCCAAACACAAACATTCACATGCCTATTCCTACCATCATCAACATCATCATGTTATAATCAATAAATTTAAATATGCATGAACAGTAATAATAGAAATATTGGATGACATGTTGAATGCACATTACAAGCACACACGCATATCACAATCATGGTATTAGACTCAAGAAATAAAAATAGTTTGTTATTAACCAATTAATTTAGGTCTTGTTCCCTCACCTTAGCTTGCTAATAGATCATCTTCCAAGCTTTAGAATCACCTTTATAATGTTATTATATTGGTAGAAGACCTAACAAAGTCGATAAAATTTAATTAGAATTTATTCTAATTTTAAAAAACCATTTTGTTAACTGAGGGTTGGAGGTAGGGTCGGAGTCATGATCGACCCTGGGTGCGACCCTCCCCAAATCTGGAATTCCAGAACCCTGAGGGTCGATACTCAGGTCACATAGGGTAGGATGGTCATCAACCCTCTATGCGACCCTCGGTGGGTTTTGGTCAATTTTTCTCCTTTTAGTCCATTCTTCGTGTTTGGGGTCTTATGGTTTGCTCCTACAATCCATTCAACATACATTCCATGGTCTAGAACCATGAATCATCCACCTAAATAGCTTTCATGTATTCTCCCATGGTTTTCCATGGAAACCTAACCATGGGTTGATGGTTTGGGTTTCTCCGAGATCACACTCTCTTCATTATCTAACCTAAGGTCTGTAAAAACTCATGGAATTAGTATCCATACCTGAGAAGAATACTCCTTCTCTGCAACTCTTCTTCTTTTTGCTTTCTTCTCTTCCTTGCTTCTCTTCTTCTTCTCTTCCTTCTCTTCTCTTTCTCTCAATTCAATTAGGGTTGTATAAGGAGTGAAAGAGGCTTAGGGATGTCCTATTTATTGAGTAAAACCTCCCAAAATAAGTCCCATTGAGTTTAGGAAAGGTTCCAAAGAAATTAGGAAAGTTTCTTAATTTTTGGTCCGTACTGTTTTTCCCGAATACCGAGGGTCGATGGGAGGGTCGATGGGAGGGTCGGACAATTCATAGACCCCCTACGACCCATGGTTGAGGGTCGATAGTGAGGGTCGATGAGAGGGTCGGACCTGTTTGTTAAGACATGCGACCCTACCCTCATTTTGATTGTTTTTTGGTAAATTTTCATATTGGGTCTTGGGTTTCTTCACACACTTAGTCCACTTGGCTCGACCATGATATGTAGACAGTTCACGACATGAAATGTGAAGTTAGACCGGGTTCATGGCGTGCGGGTCTTACATTACCCTTCTTTAAATCCTCCTGCATAGTCTTAAGATGTGGATCTTATAGGATCGCTGCCTTCACCTAGTCTATCAAATCAGGTAAAATCTTCAAAGCTGCAAATATGAGTGTGAACTTATAAATCAAGCCTTGCTCCACTGGATCCTCTGCTGACTTGAGTATATGTTGTTCCTCATTTTTTGACGAGTTGTATGCTGCAGAACACAGTGCTGTGTTTGTGATTGTAATAGGCCTTACCTCAGGTTTCGACGTCCACTTTCTGCTTAACGCATCCGCCACCATGTTTGCCTTAGTCGGATGGTACTAGATGAGGCAATCATAGTCCTTTAATAATTCAAACCACCTTATTTGCTTCATATTCAAGTCTTTCTAAGTGAAAAGGTAAGTTAGACTTACTTTTGTGATCGGACTTGATTTAAAACTTTTCACCATACAAATAATGCCTCCAATTTTTTATCGCATGAATAACCGCTGCTAACTCCAGGTCATGCATAGGGTAGTTCTTTCCATGCTCTTTGAGTTGTCTTGAGGCATAGACTATCACCTATTCTCCTTGCATTAACAGACATCCTAGCCCCAATCCCGAAGCGTCCATATATAGAGTGAATGGCAGCCCTGGTGCTGGAATAGTCAGGATAGGTCCGGAGACTAGTCTTGACGTTAGAGTTTGCTTGCACTCTTTACACTCAACTGTCTATATGAATTTCTTTCCCTTCTTAGTTAATTTAGTGAGTGGAATGGCGATCCTTGAATAGTTTTCCACGAATCTTCGATAGTAACCAGCTAAACCCAGGAAGCTACGAATCTCAGCAACTATTTTTTATGCTTCCCAACCTATAATAGCTGCTATTTTGTTTGGGTTCACTTTGATTCCTTCTACAAACATAACGTGGCCCAAGAACGCCACTTCGTTCAACCAAAATTCACATTTCTTGAATTTTGCGTCAAGCTTCTCTCTTCTTAGCCACTGTAAGGCCGCTCTTAAATGTGTACCATGCGTCTCTTTGTCCTTGGAGTAAACCAATATTTCATCTATGAATATGATGAGTGAAGTGTCTAGCATGTCATGAAACACTCGGTTTATTAGTTCCACAAACGATCCAAAGGCATTGGTCAATCCGAACGACATCACCAGAAACTCATAATGTCCATACCTTGTCCTGAAAGTAGTATTTGGAATATCTCTGGCCTTTATCTTTAGTTGATGATACCTTGACCTAAGATCAATCTTTAAAAATACTCTTGCACCTTCCAACTGATCGAACAGGTCGTCGATTCTAGGCAAAAGGCATCTGTTCTTGATGGTAAGCTTGTTTAACTCGTTGTAGTCAATACACAGCCATACACTACCATCCTTCTTCTTCACGAACAAAATGGTTGCTCCCCACGGCGATATACTTGGCTGAAACCCTTGTCTAGCAACTCTTGCAACTGAGTTTCCAATTCCTTTAACTCTGTAGGGGCCATCCTATAAGGTGCCTTAGATACCAACATCGACCCTGGCATAAGGTCTATCACAAACTTGATAGCTCTGTCTAGAGGTAGTCTAGATAAATCCTCTAGGAATACATCTAGAAATTATCGTACTACTTCTAGATCTTCCATCTTTGGCATCTCTGCAGTAACTTTAACCATGGATACCAAGTATCCAACTCCTCCCTTTTCTAGGCATCTCTTAGTTTTGAGGGCCGAAAGGATAAGCTTCCACTTCCTAGGTAGTTTAGTTTATATAAATCTAAACTCCTTGCCACTATCATCCTTAAAGGCGAACTTCTTCTCGGCACTTTATAAATTAGCCAAATGCTAGCCTAACTAATCCATTCCCAAGATGACGTCAAAGTTTGCCATCTCGAATTGAACCAGATTTGCTTCTAGAATCAGCCCATCAATATGAACTGGGAATGTCCCATAGCACTCATTTAGTACCACTTATAGTCCTAATGGGGATCGAACTAACAAGCTGGGGTCCAAAGGCTTAATAGGCAATTCTAGTCTTTTCCCAAATGCTATCGATACGAATGAATGGGTAGCCTCAGAGTCAAAGAGGACTCAGGCGGGTATACGAACTATATTTACGGTCCTCGTAACCACATCAGTTGATGCGACAGCTTCCTCAGTAGTGACCACATACACTTTCCCTTATTATAGCTGCTTCTTGGGTAGTAAGCATGTCCTGACATAGTTGCCCATTTGCTGGCAGTTAAAACATTTGACATTACTAATCTGGCCAGCTACCTGTTGTGTGAGTGCAAGAGTAGTCTTTGCTGGCACTGTAATAGTTTCAGTCTTGTAAGGACAAAAGGGCTCGGTATTAGCTCCACTTGGTACCTCAGTAGTAGGCCTCTTTAAACCCCTGTTTTGAGAAAGGAAGTTATCCCTTTGGCTTGACTCAATGACTCAAGCAATCTGCATAGCTTTAATGTACACCTTCTTCTCTAGTCCCGAAACATGCTCTCATATGCTTCCTCTTAGACCCATAGTGAACGTTCGGGTCATGGTCTCCTTTTCCTGCATACTTGCTAGAGCAATGAAAAATATTTCATCATACCTCTATTGATATGCGTCCACTAACAACAAGGACTGCTGCAGACTAAGGAATTCCTTTTCCATCTGATCACGAAAACTCCTCCAAAAGTACTTGTCAAAGAAGGCTTCCTTAAATGTTGCCCATGTGATCTGAGTGTGCTTTGCCTCCAAGTACCCCCGTATAGAAATCCACCAAGCGTTTGCATCCTCCCTTAACATGTGAGTAGAAAACAACACCTTCTCATCATCCATACAAGTAATTAAATGGAAAGTCTTTTCTATCTTAGCTATCCACTGTACTGGCCACAATGGTTTTCCTGGCTTTCCTATGAAGGTAGGGGGTTTCAACTTTAGAAATCTATCCACCGCCCTAGAGAGATCATTTTGTCCTGGTGCAGCCATTTTGTACCATGGTAGCAGGTACAGGTATCCCCCTTAGTAAACACCCTAATTCAGCCCATGTGTGGATGACATTGGGATCTGTTGAGGTAGTGGTGGGTGTTGATCATGACCAGTTGGAACCGCGCTACCATTCACTAGCAGTGAGGTATTATTTCCTCAAGACTTCGGCATACCATCTGAAGGTATGGGCATGGGTGGCCTGAATAACTTCAACATTTCTAAAAAGAACTCCCTCTATTGTGCCTCCATTTGGTAAACCAGGTTGCTCACAACAGTTTTTGAATTCCTATGGGGAGGGTCCAGTAATTGGTTCCCTATCACTTGGGCCGGAATTTCTTAATTATTCCTCATCTGAGTCCCATCTTCAGCACCCCTCGCCTGATTTCCCTCTTTAGTATTCGGGTTCTGCTCATTCACATTTTCCATCCCCAAATTCTTCTCAATAGGGGGTCCCCTTGAGTGGCGATGTCTTCGTGAAGCCCTGTGATTGTTTTCGCCTACCATATCAGATTATTGGCTTCTAACAGAAATATGTAACCAAATCTACCATACATTAGACAACCTTGAAAAATAATAAGTCAAACGATATCACTTAGCCTCATATAATGCATGCTAGGGAAATAAACCATCAACGAAAATGAACGAAGCCAAAGAAAAATTTTCAAACTTTATAGGGTAAAATTAACTTGTCAGGTTGTAGGTGTCTGATACACCACTATGGTAAGATGTCCGCCCGGTGTGTCCAGGCCAAAAAAAATTTTAAACTTCCCGAGAGCTACCGGTCGCACGACTGGGTACAATAGTCGAACTGGGCAACCCAGATTTGCTTTTTAAAACACAATTTTGAGTCATTTTCCTGACTCAACCTCTTTTTCCTTCTTCAGTGGCAATTTCTCTTGGCTCTTCTAAGTATCTATAGTCCCATCGGATAAATTTTGGAGCAATTTTCTTTCGATGAAGAGTCTCAACAACATCTCAAGGTGAGTTCATTTTTCTTCCTCTTTCTTTTGGTATCATTTTCTCCATGGTTCATGCCCAAATCTTTGGTTTTTCTTGATTGAGAATTTCCAACCATGGAAAACTCTATTCTCCGATTTAGAAATGATCTTGGGGACCTAGTGAGCAAAACCCCTCAAGCTGTTTGAGGTTTCACTGAATGGTTTGTCAAAAGCCCAAAATTTTGGGGGTTTTGCCCTAGGTTTTTCCCTAATCGACATTGTGATAGTTGCTTGGAATTTCTTCTTGATTTGGCATCTGTGTGGACTTTGGATGTTGTTGGATTGTTCACGTAAGTCCTCCTACCCGATTGAGGGTGAGCTTGAGGCTTTTGCTTGAAATGCAGCCGTTATGCTGCCAGAATTTTGAAAATCTCAACTATCTTGCTATTGTTTTGGTTTAATTTTGCAGTTTAAACATGTCTAGACACCGTGCAGCTAATAAGAACGTGTATCCTCCTGGTTCTCGAGGACCACACCCTCCTACCAAGCTCTTTGATGCCCAGTAGTTCCGTTCAACGGAGGCACAAACCAATTATCCTTGGTTCGATGACAAGAAGATCGAATCTGGCCACTTTGTCAACTTAGAGCATTTGCACACAGGTTCAATGTTGAGGCGGCATTTGGTGCTCTTGGGTGATTGCAAGTCATCCAGTACAATTACACTACCCAACCAGATCTGGTAAAGCATTTTACCCCAACCTAGAGCTTGTGGGAGACCCCAACAACTTTGAGCACTATAAAGACTTGTACATCACCAGTATGGTGAAGGGGGTTGAGATTACTTTCAACACCCGAGAGTTGACGGAGTTGCTTGAGATCCTTAATGATGGTGATGTAGTCTACTACGCCCCCAAGGAGAAGGGGTACCTTACTGAGGATCAGTACTGAGAGATTGTCGAGTAGATTCTCACTCCAGGTTACCCCATGGTAGCAGCAAACTTATGGCCTCTACCTCGGGTGTACTGTCGTATTATATAATACAACCTCATTCTCCAAGGCAGTCAATACAACGAGGTCTTTCAGTTGACCCAGTACATCACTTATTGCGTGGCCACCGGGCATCGTGTTTGTCTCCCCTAGATCATCATCAGTATGATGGCTCGTGCTACCACGCCCAACCTGAGGGGCAATCTTCCATATGGTCGGTTCATTACTGCTCTTCTGCACCGTCAAGGGGCGGACATGCATGGTGAGCTAACTTATCAGGATACCGTGTCATCAGACATCGATGTGGAGGCTATCCACTAGATGAAAATAGAGGGCCTCTTGCTTAGTGATGAGGAGATAAAGGCCCGTCAGCTTCCACCTAGAGGTCTAGCGGCTGCAGCCCCAGTAGCAACAACACTAGTGGAAGAGGCAGGGGGTGATGACGAGAAGCACATGGAGGATATCCCTACCCCTACACCACAACCTATCCCTGTTGTAGGACCTTTTTAGCCTATCTCAGATCCGGTGATGCGATGCTTCAGGAGATCTGGAAGGCTTAGTGCATCACTGATCGTCGCATAGAGGACCTCACCTGCAGTCTCCAGACCACACAAGAGTAAGTGCATTGGCCTAGGGAGGCGTATGAGTGGGACTACTAAATCACCGAGCCGATACCATCTATGCCCCCATCCCAATGATAGCCTAGCATTTTCTCATAGCATCCTCATAGATTTCCTTTTGCTATCATGGTAACTGTCCGACCAATGGACTATACCCTGTCGTATAATTTAAAATTTATTTTCAGGATATTACTTGTTTAAAAAGTTCTTATTTTCATTATAGTACATTATACTCTTTCTTAATTGGTCTCATGCATTAAACAATTGCTTATGGTATGTCTGTATTAGAGCTTTTAGGTTTCTTATCTCAGTTTATTGACTCTGTCAGGTGCATGTATGGCTTGTTGGACAGAGCCTAAGAGCTCTGATACCAAGTTGTCACACTCCAATTTCGATCAAACCAGAAGTGTCAGTGAACCACTACTAAACTGACGGTTCACACTAGGATCTCAATAGATCGTGTCGACATAAAGACCAATGCACAATAACCACAATCAGAATATAAATAATTAAAGTGAAAGACTTAAATAAATGAACTAAGTATCTAATGATAATTAAATAAATAATGTAGTTATTCAAGTACCAAAACATAATCTATAATTTATTACATTGTTTATAATCAACGGAAATAAAATAAACCAATGAATTTCTAAAAGTATATGCAGAAATGACACTCTCATGACTCGTCATGCTCATTGCCTCCTATTTGCACAACTAACGCAGCAACGCCTCCATACACTGGAGCATCAACAAAATCTTTCACAGTATAACCTGGATCAACATCTAAAAAAGAGTATATATATATATATATATATATATATATATATATATATATATGTATATATACATATGGGGTAAGCTCATAACATAGCTCAGTAAGGAAATCAAAACAATGCAATACATAGATATACATGGAGTAACATTCAACATTGGGTCTGGTATAACTTGCAAAGTACTATGGTAAGGTTAAGCTGCCACAATACTTCCATGCATGAGAGTGTGAGCACACCCAACAGTCAGGCTATGATCCACACTACTACTGTTACCCCACATCACCACTCCGTGATAGAGATAAAGCTAGAGTCTTGCGGTCAAGTAAAAATCCACACTACCACGTCCTCCTCCTGATACTCTACACAGTACCAATACGTACACCCCTATTGGAGAGGGCTTACAAGTCGGTTCAATTTCTAACCAATCCTACATGTCATCATAGTATCGAAAGCCCTACCTTAGTGTGAGGACAAAGATGGAAATCTTTAGAAGTCGCCACCTAGATTTAGGTCTAGGACCTTAGAAATGTGAAATCTCACCCCAAGGTAAGACTTCGATTGACTCATGACCCTTAGATTGGATTTCTGGTCCATCAGAGATTGGGCAAGTGTCAGGTTACGATTATGGGAAGGGATTAGGCACCCAAACCGCCCGATCGAAATCGGTCTCCTATACCTTTCCTATGCTAGATTCTATTTGCTAAGCCAAACCAAACCAAGGGGTTTGATATCATTGAACCGAATCTGTATCCATTAGATTGCCTACGTATTATGGATTTATTTCGAAAATCAGGTTCACCATCGTAGTTCAGGTGTGATTAAAGTTTATGGATGTGATTTATGCTTGTGCATGATTAAGTTCTTTGTTCAAGTTGAAATTTATGGTTGAAAGGCTGTCAAATCCTATGGGTTAGGATCTGGATAGTCCATGTGGACTGATAGATAGTCCTAGTGGATCTAAGAATAACCCTAATTGGGTTGAAATATGGATAACCCTATCTGGGTTGAAATGTGGATAACCCTATGTGGGTTAAAATGTAGATAAATATCCTAGTGGATCTATGGATAGTCCAAGTGGACTAACATTTGGATAACCCTTTTTGGGTTGGAATATGGATAGATATCCTAGTGGATCTATGGATAGTCCGAGTGGACTAAGGTGTGGATAAATATCCTAGTGGATCTATGGATAGTCCAAGTGGACTAAGGTGTGGATCCGAATTTGGGATTCTCCCAAATGGCCTACGTATCCTAGGGTTTGCCTAGGAATCAGCGTAGTTCGAACCTCTGGATTGAAATGAGAGTGGATATCCTAGTGGATCTATGGATAGTCCAAGTGGACTAAAATGTGGATCCGAATTTGGGTTTCTCCCAAATGGCCTAGGTATCCTAGGGTTTGCCCTAGGAATCAGAATCCACGTAGTTCAAAATGGATAACCTGTTCTAGGTTAATGATTGAGAACCTATTCTAGGTTTAGGGTTTAGAACCTATTCTAGGTTTAGGGTTTGCTGAGGGGCAAATCATCCTAAATTACCCTTTTCATTCTGAATTCTAATTTTGGAAGGTTTGGCAAAGAATTCTATTTCTTTATTAAGGTTTTATTATTCCCATTATGCCCTTCCCAAGAATATGGGTGCCTAAATGCACGTCCCCACGCCTAGATTGTCTTCTAGAAGTGTGCAGATATGGCAGTTTGACTTGGGTGTTGCATAAAATAAGTTATTGCCAAAAAAATAGAATATTCTATCTAAATATGGCACATAAAACATTTATGACAAGAAATTCACATACGATAAGATTGTTTAAAAATCTTTCAAATATGGCATGTATTGCAAATAAGGCAAGAGCCTACATGGCATGATCTAGTATGCTATTTTCTACCCTAATTGTTATTTTCTTTCAATTTTAGGGTTTTCTACCCTAATTATTATTTTATTTCCATTTTTAGGGTTTTCTACCCTAATGTTACATTCTTTCCATTTTAGGGTTTTCTACCCTAATTATTATTTTATTTCCATTTTTTAGGGTTTTCTACCCTAATTATTATTTTATTTCCATTTTTTAGGGTTTTCTACCCTAACTGTTACTTTCTTTCCATTTTAGGGTTTTCTACCCTAATTATTATTTTATTTCAATTTTTTAGGGTTTTCTACCCTAATTGTTACATTCTTTCCATTTTAGGGTTTTCTACCCTACTTGTTATTTTATTTCTATTTTTTAGGGTTTTCTACCCTAATTGTTACATTCTTTCTATTTTAGGGTTTTCTACCCTACTTGTTATTTTATTTCCATTTTTAAGGTTTTCTACCCTAATTGTTACATTCTTTCCATTTTAGGGTTTTCTACCCTAATTATTATTTTATTTCCATTTTTTTAGGGTTTTCTACCCTAATTGTTACATTCTTTCCATTTTAGGGTTTTCTACCCTAATTGTTATTTTATTTCCATTTTTTAGGGTTTTCTACCCTAATTGTTACATTTTTACCATTTTTGGATTTTCTAACCTAATTATTAATTTATTTCCATGGTTTTCTACCCTAAATGTTACTTTCTTTCCATTTTAGGGTTTTCTACCCTAATTATTATTTTCTTTCCATCATAGGGTTTTCTACCCTAACTGTTACTTTCTTTTCATTTTAGGATTTTCTACCCTAATTATTATTTTCTTTCCATCTTAGGGTTTTCTACCCTAAATGTTACTTTCTTCCCATTTTAGGGTTTTCTATCCTAATTATTATTTTATTTCCATCTTAGGGTTTTCTACCCTAACTGTTACTTTCTTTCCATTTTAAGGTTTTCTACCCTAATTATGGCAATAAGCATCCAACTATGGCAATGAGCATTCAAACATGGCAGTGTATCTAAAAAAAACACTCATGATGAAAAATTTAATGGTATAAATCACCATTAATGGTAATCTAACCGTTCAGATGCTTTGAAATCAATCATGATGATAATCTAATGGTTTAGATATATTTAAAACATTCATAGGGAAGATCCAACGATTCAGATTCATTTAAGACACTCATAATGAAGATCCATTGGTTTGGATCAAGCATCAACATATTTAAAATCAATGGTCCAGATTTGCTAATTCAAACATCTAAGATCAATGACCCGATTTTATCATTAAAGCATCCGAGATCGATGGCCAAATTTTATCTCATAAAAATTCATAATCAGAGGCCATGATCAATCACTTAAGGAAAATCTAAATCAAAGGCTAGATCAATCACCTTAAGATTTCGAATCATATGGCTCACAATTGATCAAATTAAAATTCATTCAATATCAATGGCTCAAATTATATCCTCATCAGATTAACATCAATGACTCAAATCATATGACCATTTCATGGCATCATATGATCAAACAAAAATAATCATCCAAAAACTCAATTTCATGGGAGAGAAGATTAGGTGATAAATTTACGGATCAAGGGGGATCGCAATGGATATGGAGTAGCGAGTTGGGATAATGGCTGCAGGTGATAGGATGTTATAGTGGTACACTGAATCAGGTAAGTGAATGGTGGTATTGATAATAAAAAGAATGAAAGAGGAGAGGGTTTACCTGGTTTGTAGATCCTTGAACCTTCTGCTCTTCTTCTTCTCCTCTCTTCAGCTTTCTTTAGCTTTTGGATTCCCAATACCGAACCCCCCTAAGAAAGCCCACGTTTCCTCCTTTTTTTCTCTCTTCTTCCCTTCTTTTTCTCCCAAAAACGTGAGACACAAAGGCCTTTCACGTGTTTTTTTCTTTTCCCCCTTTTTTTTTTCTTTTTTCTTCCCTTCTTTTTCTCCCAAAAATGTGAGCAGCCTTTCACGTTTTTTTTCCCCCTTTTTTTTCTCTCTCCTCTTCCCTTACTTTTCTCCCAAAACTTAGCTCAAAAGCCTTTCACGTTTTTTTTTTCTCTTTCCCTTTTTTTTGGGAAAAATCCCTTCCTTCTTCTCTCTCTCACGTCCCTTTTATCTTCCCCTTCTTTCCCTTTTTGAAAAAAAAAATCTAGAAACCCTAAATCCTCTCTCTTTTCACGTCCTCTCTCTCCCTCTTTTTTTTTTTCTTTGGAAAACTCCTAAAACAGTGACTCCTAAAAAAACCCTACATTTTCTCGTTCTTCTTTCCTTTTTTTTCTCCAAAGAAATCCTTTGGATTCTCTAAGAAAAAAGTCACGTTTTTCCTCTTCCCTCTTTCCTTTTTTTCTCAAAATCTTTTGGATTATCTCCAAAAATCGAAATCCCCATTCTCTTCCACGTTTTTTCTCTCCCCTCTTTCCTTTTTTTTCTCCAACAAAATCCTTTGGATTCTCTTAGAAAAAGTCACGTTTTTCCTCTCTCCCTCTTTCCTTTTTTTTCTCAAAATCTTTTAGGTTATCTCCAAAAACCAAAATCCCCATTCTCTTCCACGTTTTTTCTCTCCCTTCTTTCCTTTTTCTTCTCAAAAATCTTTTGGATGATCTCCAAAACCAAAATCCCCCTTCACTTTCACGTTTCTCTTTCCCCTCTTTCCTTTTTCTTCTCAAAATCTTTTTGCATTATCATTTACATATAATAACATATATTATATATATATATATATATATACACATATATTTAATAACATACATACATATATATATATATATATATATATATATATATATATATATATATATATATATATATATATATATATATATATATATATATATATATATATATATAATATATAAATATTGTGCACATAGATGAACTGATTCGAAATGGGTTGAGACTAACTTAGGTTGACAACTGATATGGGTTGAGCTAGGTTGGACCAAAACTGGTTTAAACTGTGTTGACTAGACTGATTGGAATTAACTGGGTTTTTTCTCCTTGTCATTTCACGGATCATTCCCACTGTTATCCCGCATGGAATTTTTCGATGGCCTCTATTCCAAATTTTTTGCGTTCATTTTGTAGAACATTAAAAATGACGAATATAGGAACTTGAATCACCTCATTTGGAAGTAAAATGGTCAACTTATGAATTTTTGAAGTTTAAGCGGACCAATTATCGATAATTTGGCTGACCATTTTGCATGAGATCCTTCGGAGGCTTCTACCGGAAATATTTTACGTCCACTTTGTAGAGCACTAAAATTGGAACATAATGAGACTGGAATTATCTGAATCCGATGTAGAACGGGAAAGATATAAAGCTTTGAAGTTCTGACGATCATTTTGCATGCAAGCTTGCGTGGGACCCACTGGTGACTTCTACCTGGGATTTTTTATGTCCACTTTGTAGAACATCATGAATGAAGAATAATGGTATTGGAATTATCTGAATCCGATGTAGAACGGAAAAGATATGAAGCTTTGAAGTTCTAACGATCATTTTGCATGCAAGTTTGTATGGGACCCACTGGTGACTTCTACCCGGGATTTTTTACGTCCACTTTGTAGAACATCATGAATGAAGAATAATGATCTTGGAATCATCTGAATCCGATGTAGAACGGGAATGATATGAAGCTTTGAAGTTCTAACGATCATTTTGAATGCAAGTTTGCATGGGACCCACTGGTGACTTCTACCCGGGATTTTTTACGTCCACTTTGTAGAACATCATGAATGAAGAATAATGGTCTTGGAATCATCTGAATCCGATGTCGGATGATCAAGATATGTTGATTTGAAATTCAAACAATCCGACTTAGGATAATTTGCATGAAGGCCCCTGGGATTATTATTTATAATAATTTCAAAAACCTCTCCTATATGTATCATCCGACTAAAATGGTCGTATCTTCCTCTTTGATATCAGAATTGAGCAATTCTGGTCTCGTTTCGAAGATAATTCTATGACCTATGCATCTATGCAGGTAATAGCCCATGACCCTGCTGTGGGGATCAGTGGAGAATCACAAATCTTTGGGTTAAAGGTCAGAAACCTGCCATATTGGTTCACTTATGCCGAGGGTGGCAAAAATGGGGTGCTTACACTTAGCATAGCCCCTATAGAATAGAAATAGGGCTCTAGTCTAATGGTTAGGCTACAATCCACACTACCACATCCTTCTTCTGATACCATACCCATACCAAGCATGCTAAACTAGTGGCGACACGAAAAGGTGTTAGTATGAGGAATGATCCAAGTCTCCAAGCCCTTTCCATTCCACACACCAATGAGAACATACACATGCCTAACAATCACAACCTAACATAATAAATGCATGAATAAATAATAGCATAAATAAAGATGACATGTTATTTGCATAATCATCACACAATAGAACCAGATAGCAATGGTTTACTGTTATTAATTATTTAGGTTTGGGTCATGTTCCCTTACCTGACGCTTGATAGCAAGTCTTCTTTGCATCACAGAGTCCACCCATGCTATCCTCATGCCCTAGACACATTAAGAATTAGTTAGAATTAGGTTTGTAGGGTTTATGTTGGTCGGAACCAAGTCTAGACTAGAAAATAGTTCAAATTCACACATACCAGTCAGACTTTAAGGCACAGACTGTCAGAACGGTATGTTCGACTGGACAAGCTTGATAGGCTTCCCGAATGGTACCAGTGGCTTATCCGATTGGACTTATGTGCCACTAGTACTCTAACTGGACAAAGTCTGTGAGTCTAATCTGACCTTCTTCTTTAGTTGGTATTAGACATGGTTTCTAGGGTTTCTCCTAAACCATTCTAGGCTTAAGCAACGTATTAAGATTAGTTTATCTTCCATTCAGAAGCTTAGTTCTTGTGACACAGACCTAGAATTCCCTACTTACAAATCTAGGGTTTTCGAATGAACTACGGTTTCGAATCAATACCTAGTTGTTCATGGTATTAATCTTAACCAATCCCCATGCTAAGGACTACTATAGGTACGAAGCACTCACCGTTGGTCCAAGGATGGCGATGCTCTTCCTCCTAATGGAGTTCTCTCCTACAGACCTTCCTCGATCTCCTTTCTCTTCCTTAAACCTCTTTTTCATCACTAGGGTTTGTGAGAGTCAACCAAAGGGTATAGAGAGGGAATGGTGTCAATATATAGAGAAGGGTAATAGTCTAGTAGGCTTTCCCACTTATAAAAGGTCTTCAATAACCAAATTTAGAAGGTGAAACCCACTAGGGTCCATTTCCATTCCAAAATAGCTGACCAGTTGGACATACCGGTCGAACTTCATGAGACCGGTATGTCTCAACCAATCAGACCAGACAACTCTCCTTCAAGGTCCATTTTGACTTCTTTTCGTACCTGGACTTATGGTTCACCATCCATTCGTCTCGTCTGTCCTGGTTATGACTAAAAGACCTATCATGACATGAAAATGTAGGTTAAACCAGGTTCATGTAGTGTGGGTCTTACATATATTGGACTTATGAGATCTTGGAAAGACGTAAGAAAGTAGTGTATCAACTAGCGCTACCACTATCTATGTCTAGTGTATATGATGTATTCCTTGTTTCCTTAATAAAAAAGTATGTTAGAGATCCAAAACACGTATTGACTATGGATCCACCAGATTTGAGAGATGACTTAACCTTTAAAGTGGTGCTAGCCAAGATCACCAGTAGAAAGGTGCAACATCTTCGAAATTGGGATATCTATTATGTTAAAGTAACCTAGAGAAGCCAAGATGTGGAAGAGGTGACATGGGATGAGGAAAACGCAATGCAAAAATAATATTCTTACCTATTTGGCTTAGATGGTATGTACAAATTTTGAAGAAGAAATTTATTTTTTGAGGGGAGTTTGTAAGACCCGCACTCTACTAATCCGGAATAACCGTGTCATGCCAGGTCTTCCCATCATAACAGGCTCAAGCAAACTAACCGGATGAAGGAACCACAAAGCTAGGTAAGAAAACTAGTCCCTCGTAGGTTGTCCGATTGGATAACTAAAGTTGCCTGGTCTGCGGATTAGGCGACCAATCAGCCGACCGATCAAGCTTGGAATTTGTCTCCGAGATTAGGAAACATTCCTAATTTTGGGAGAGTACTCTCCTAATTATGAGAAGACACTATATGGAGATTTTATCTCTATATAAAGGATGTCCCTTCACTTCCTCCCACTCTTTTGATCATTCTCAAACGCTAAAACTAAGAGGAAGAGTGGAGACCAAGGCTTAGAGAAGGAGAAGTCTTTGAAAAAGAAAAGATCTCTGCAAAGAAGGCTTGTCGATGGTTTTCGACTTCAGTAGTAGGGAGTCAATGGTATGTTTATGCTTCCCCATCTCTAAAGAATGTTAGGATACGTAGAATTGAGATTTATAATCACAATATTCGTAGATCAACTCCAACACTATAATTCTATCATGATTCCTCTTACTAAATCTCTCAAATAAACCTACAATAAATTGTAGATGTTAGGGTTAAATGGAATGACTAAAACCAATGAATAATGGCCATAAAATGACTCTAGGATGGATCCCATTAATGAGCTGAAGAATCGATTCAGAGAGAAGACTGACTGAAGACAACTTGAAGGTTGTTCGGTCCCTATCGATTGGTTGGTTAAATGCCAGACTGAAGAGGCAATTGGTTACTCTCAAAAAGTCTGATAGAGTTAATCTGGATTGATGATCGATCAAGCAATACATGACCAGATATGTAATCGAACAATGTCTGGAAGGCTTAAATACCAGATCGTAAAATGAAACAGAGTACTGTAACCTGATAGAATGGAACCCTAATTAAAGTCTACTAATTGCTTAGGTTTCCAACTACTCCAAGATAGTTTCTAAGGCTTGGAAGAGGAACAACATCATTCAACAGGTGAAGGACCAAAACCTAAACTAATTGGTTAATAACAAGTTACCCTTTTGTTTCTCTATTTTATTGTTCATTGCCATGTTCTGATGTTTGTGCATATAACATGTCATCCCATAACTATTTATATTGTTCATGCATATTTTATTTGTTACTCTATCATGATGTTAGTGCTTATTAGGGTAGGCATGTGCTTGTGTGTGATCAGTGTGTTGGATGGGGAGAGTTTTAGCATTAAATCATTCACCGCACTGACATCGTCATATCGTCATTACCTTAGTGGACTTAGTACGCCATAGGGTATCAGAGGGTGATCACGGTGTGTGGCTATAGCTCTGCCAGAGGACACTAGCTCTATCTCTATGTCATATTGAAGAATGATGGGGTAAGGTCTTGGATACATCTTGTTGACATCAAGGATTAGTTAAACACGAACCCAGTTTATAAGCTCTCACCAGTACAGCATACGTGCTGGTATGGGATAGAGTATCAGGGGTGAGTACTAGCGGTGTGTAATCCGTTAGGCTCTAGCTCTATCCCCATTCTAAAGTGGGTGATGTGGGGCAATAGTTTTAACACCCGCACTCCACTAACCTGGTCTAACCATGTCGTGCTAGGTCTTTCCATATTCCTGGACCAAGTGGACCGAGCATGTGAAGATAGATCACAAACCAGGTATGAAAATCAAGTTAAAAACACTAAAAACATACCTAAGGTCACACGCCTGGGTAGGTATGGTCAACCATAATGAAGGGAACCATAAATCTCAAATCCAGAACCCCTTGGTCGATGATTTCGACCCCACTGTCGATAGTTTATGCGACTGTATGATCGACCGTGAGAACCTAGATCAGACTCTGAGTTTTGGAAACTTTCCTAAACTAAGGGATTGCTTTCCTAATTGAAAGAGGACTCTATATGGAGAGTTTTTCCTTTATATAAAGGACGTCCCTCAACCCTTTTTCACTTTTTTAGAACATTAGTAAACCTTAGAGAAAGAGAAGGAAGAGAAGGAAGAGAAAGAAAAGAGGAAAAAGCTAAGGAGAGGAATTTGCTGAGAAGAGATTGGCTCTCTATCACAGGCCAAGGTATGAAATGAATCTTTAGAGATGTAAACTCTAAAGAATATGTCTTCTGTGGAAGATAGGCAATATCAGCCTATTATGATCTATGTGATTTCCTTGAGAAAATCACAAGGAGAACCATGAGGAGTGAATTTGATGATTAGGGTTGATAAAAAATTAATAATGATGGCCATAGGATGACCTTTGAATAAACCCTATTTAAGAACAGAAGAATTGACCCAGGAAGAACTCGAATTGCATGTAGACTATGACCAGAAATCTCAAGGTCACAGCTACGGTCGACCATAGCATGACCAGTATGACCAGAGGATCGACCATAGGCATTCAAGAAGATTTGAGAGATCATATGGTCGCAGCTACGGTCGCATCATATGCGATCATAGGGTATCAACCATAGACAATATGGTCGATACAGCATGAGACCATAGGATTAATCAGACACCTATTAGTGCTCTGCTTTGATTTTCGTCTACTGTAACATGTCACATATGAACCCTAACATAAATTCATATAACTTTTAGGTTATTAAATCAATTCAAAGAGAATTTCAAGGCTTGGAAGGTCATCGAGAATTGCTAACAGGTGAGGGAACAAGACTAAACTAATTGGTTAATAACAAACTATTTATTTTTATTGAGTCCAATGCCATGATTGATTCTATACGTGTATGCTTGTAATGTGCATCTCACATGTCATCCAATATTTCTGCTATTACTATTCATGCATATTTAATTATGTTAATTTATAACTGATGCGTGTCGAGCGCTCAAATTAAATCACCTTACTTTGAAACGTAGATAGTAGCAAGTAAGGGTCGAACCCACAAGGATTGTATGATCAAGATTAAAATGTTTAATTAACCTAAAGAGAGAAAAACAAATGAAAAATAAAATAAGACTCAGAAAATAACCAATTGTTGTACTAAAGCAGTGTCTGATTAATCTTATTAGCACAACTTCATTGGCTATCCTATGTATGGAGGGGGGTATGTTTGTAATAGAAAAGAACAGTAATTATTTATCTAAAATGCAAGAATAAAGAGCAAGGTAATACAAATATCAAAGATTAAACCAATAAGAGAAAGCTTCAGTCAAAAGAATACTTACACCATCTTCGTAAACTTGTTCATCGACATAAAGGATAATCAATTCCAATTTAATAATCAATCAATAAAATTAGGACTAGGCCTAAAATCCTTAATATTTCCTTAAGATTGGTCAATTAAAAGATAGCTTATTAATAGTACCCTTACTCTTAAATCCATCTCAAAACTAGGCTCTCGATTTGATTCAGGAATAGCAATAACAATTAGAAAGACGATTGAAATTAAACGTTAAGCACACACCAGCGTGGTTTAATTATTTTAGTCTAATTTCTCTTAGGAATATAACATTAACATGTCCATTAACATCAATCCCCATTCCCACTGACATAGAATAATCAATTGATAACAATTCAATTCTAATCTAACAACCGATTAGATAAATAAATCAATTAGTAGTACTCCTAATCAACCCATTCATCAATGATTATACACATAAATTGGATGAAAAACAAATATTCAATTAAAAATCAATAAATAAAAACAAGTCTCACAAATTTACTATGATGGATTCAGCTCCGTCTAACCAAAGATAAGAAAGTTAGCAACACACGACTTCTTCAAGAACACAAAAGAAAGAGAGTTGTTCTTCAGCCACTGTTTTCTTTCTCAATCACTCTTGGATACTCTTTACATAAGCATTACATTGTTTAAATAGCCAAAATACAAGACTAAAATTGGAATGCCTAGATTTCACAACCTTATTACATTGAAATAAAAATTAAACAAAATCTTCATTCTTAGATTAGATGAAAATCATTCCATTATTAAACAATTGTCACCCCCAAATCTACCAAATTTTGTAAGATTCCATAGTTGTGTATATTCTCCTTAAGATTTTCAATAATCAATCAAGGCCTTCAAATAGTGAACCTTCCGTGTGTAGCAACCTTCCTTCCCTGGTTTAGATTTGTATCAATTTTCTAGATTAGATTTTAAAACCACATTTGGAAGCCCAAAAGAATTCTTTCCATGTCAGAATCCTACATGAAATTCAAAACATTATTATTAAGAGTGCTAGAATTTTTTTCATCTTTTATTAATTAATTAACAAGATTTCTAAAATATACCAAACTCATAAAATAAATTCTATTAAGCTCAATAAGGTATAAAACACCCTAAAAATCATATTACAAAAGGAATAAAAAAATATAAAATTATGCACTTATCAAATTCCCCCACACTTAGCTTTTGCACGTCCTCAGGCAAAATAAAATAAAAAATTCATAAACTATTCCACTTTCGTAGGAACCACGATTGCACTTAGCATGTACAACAAGCCATTGAATCGCTAGGTTACCCCTAGTGGACGAGTTGTGTCTCGTGAGGGTTTGCAGTGAATCTACCCACAAAATTCAAAGAAAAATATTTTTAGATTTGACAAATTACAAGAATTAAATAAAATCTTAAGTACTCCACAATTATAACTCATAAACAGAATTAAACTCAATAGAAAACTTAAATCTTATCCAATATACAATAACTTTATTTTAGTCACCGTCTTCAACAAATTCATATTAATATGCATCTATAGTGTGAAGTGTGAAGTGATGTAACTCAATTAGTAAGGGGCTTTACAATATACTTCAAGAAAAATAACACCATTTTTTTTCATCGACTTGTGCAATGTCCGTGTTCATAGGCTTTCTAAGTTACCCATGTAGCAAGTGTTGGGTCAATGACTCCCTAACCAGTTGGATTTAGGGCACTAGGTGTAGAGACACCCCTAGGACTTAATAACTCAAGTAACAAAGGCCACAAAATCAGAAAATTTGGAAGTCAATTTTTTTTCATCGACTTGTGCAATGTCCGTTTTCTTAGGCTTTCTAAGTTACCCTTGTAGCAAGTGTTGGGTCAGTGACTCCCAAACTAGTTGGCTTTAGGGAACTAGGTGTAGAGACACCCCTAGAACTTAATAACTCAAGTAACAAAGGCCACAAAATCAAACTTAGTCAATTAAACTGCTTATAACCATCATCTCAATTTTTCTTTTCTTTTTGAGGCATTTTGGACATTGAAGCAGTTATTTATTAATTTTAAAGTTTTTTTCTTTTTTTTTTGGAATTGTCATTTCTCAAATTTACCGTTTATTCCCCACAACTAAGAGTTGGTGCAAATGTAAAATACAAAGACACATAACAATAAAACTTTATCTCAGATGGTAATTCAAATTTAGTTGCATATCTAATCTAAGGTTCAAGAATCTCAATAATTTAATTATATTTATAAAGTTCAACATGGTCACTTTAGAGAATTAATCCAAACTTGTAACTAGTAAAAAAAAAAATTTTTTTTAAAGAAAATTTGAAGTCAATTTTTTTCAGTTAGTATATACAATCAATATTTTTTTTTCAGTTACTATATACAACCAATATATACTAACAACATGTAAAAATAAAAACAAAACAAATCATAGAATTCCTCCACACTTAAAACTTACATTGTCCCCAGTGTAAGGCTAAATGCAAAGAAAAAGACAAATACATACATAATATCTATGAAAAAAAAAAAAAAAAAGAGAAAGGGTTAAGAGAGCAAATCTGATTTCTTGGGTTGCCTCCCAAGAAGCACTTTTGTTTAACGTCGTTCGCTTGACTTTGCAGCTTTCCTCAATCTGAATAATGTGGATCTTCTAAGTCCATAGCTTTCTCAACCAACGAGTTAACTTGAAAACCTTCATGGTAAGGTTTAAGTCTATATCCATTGACCTTGAAAATATTTTGAGTGTCCAAACTTTGAATCTCAACTGCACCATGTGGAAAGACATTAATAACAATAAAAGGACCAATCCAGTGAGATTGCAACTTACCAGGAAATAACCGAAGCCTTGAATTATAAAGGAGCACTTTTTGTCCGACAACAAATTGCTTCTTAGAAATCATTTTATCATGAAAGGCCTTCGTCTTTTCCTTATAAATCCGAGAGTTCTCATAAGCTCCATTGCGAATCTCCTCTAACTCTTGTAATTGCAACTTTCGTTGCTCCCCCGCCTTATCCGTCTCCATGTTACACTACTTAATTGCCCAGAATGCCTTGTGCTCCAATTCTACCGGTAGATGACATGCTTTTCCATAAACCAACCGATATGGAGACATCCCTATAGGTGTCTTATAAGCAGTCCTATAAGCCCATAATGCATCGTCAAGTCTTGTACTCCAGTCTTTCCTATTTGGATTAACTGTTTTTTCTAAAATTGACTTCACCTCTCTATTAGATACCTCGGCTTGCCCATTAGTTTGTGGATGGTTGGCAGTTGAAATATTTTGGGTCACAGCATACCTCTTAAGCAGTGCTGCTACAGTGCGGTTACGAAAGTAAGTCCCTCTATCACTGATCATTGCCCGTGGGATCCCAAACCTAACAAAAATCTAGGACTTGACAAAATCTGCAACCACTTTAGAATCATCAGTGCGGGTGGCTTTTGCTTCCACCCACTTTGACACATAATCAATAGCAAGTAAAATATAAACATTGCCAAAAGAATTAGGAAAAGGACTCATAAAGTCAATGCCCCAAACATCAAAAATTTCACAAATAAGTATGGGGGTTTGTGGCATTTGATCCCTACGGGCCACATTACATGAGTATTGGCAACGAGTGCATGACTTACAAAATATATATGCATCATGAAATAAAGATGGCCAAAAGAATCCACATTCAAGCACTTTTCTTGCTGTTCTTTTAGGACCGAAATGTCCACCACATGCATATGAATGACAAAAGATAAGAATGGATTCAAATTCAGTTTTGGGTACGCACCTTCTTACCATTTGGTCTGAACATTGTTTCCAAAGATAAGGGTCATCCCAAATGTAGTACCAAGCATCACTCTTGATTTTCTCTCCTCGTACTCTAGGTAGCTCTGGTGGTAAGGTTTTGGTAGCCAAATAATTGACTAAATCTGCATACCAGGGCACTACATTTGTCACCTTAAGTAGTTGTTCATCTGGGAAAAAATCTTGTAATGGTATCGCGTCACCCTCCTTAACCACCCCACTAAGATTGTCTGCAACTAAATTCTCAGCTCCCTTCTTGTCCTTAATCTCCAAATCATATTCTTAAAGAAGAAGGATCCATCTGATCAATCTTGGCTTAGATTCCTTTTTCGCCAGCAAATGCGTAAGAGCTGCATGATCAGAATAGACAATAACTTTAGTTCCCAGTAAATATGATCTAAATTTTTCCAAAGCAAAAACTATAGCCAATAGCTCTTTCTCCATTGTGTAGTAGTTATACTGTGCTTCATTTAGTGTCCGAGAGGCATAATAGATAGCATGAGAAACATTCCCAACACGTTGACCCAAAACAGCCCCAATAGCATAATTGCTAGCATCACACATGATCTCAAATGGGAGTTTCCAGTTCGAGATTGAATCACTGGGGCTGTTGTTAGCAGTTCTTTGAGCTTGTCAAAAGCTCTTTTGCACTCATCATTAAAGTCAAACACCACTTCCTTTTGTAAGAGCTTGCATAAAGGCAATGAAATTTTCGAGAAATTCTTGATGAAGCGCCGATAAAAGCCTGCATGTCGAAGAAAGGAACGCACTTCCCGCACAGTTGTGGGGTAAGGTAAAGATTGAACAAGATCTATCTTTGATTTGTCAACTTCTATACCTCTAGAAGATATCACACGACCGAAAACTGCTCCTTGTGTTACAATAAAATGACACTTCTCAAAATTCAAAACAAGGTTAGTTTCTATACACCTCTTAAGAAAAAGTGTAAGGTTATCCAAACATGTATCAAAAGAGTCCCCATAAATAGTAAAGTCATCCATGAAAACTTCTATAATGTTCTCTACATAATAAAAAAAAAATGCTAACCATACACCTCTGGAATGTGGCTGGGGTGGTGCAAAGACCAAACGGCATTCGTCGGTAAGCAAAGGTACCAAATGGGCAGGTGAATGTCATTTTCTCCAGATCTTCAGGTGCAATCACAATTTCATAGTAACCTGAATAACCATCAAGAAAACAATAGTGCGAACGACCTGCTAACCTCTCCAACATTTGATCTATAAATGGAAGAGGAAAGTGGTCTTTACGAGTTGAAACATTCAATTTCTTGTAATCAATACAAACACGCCACCCATTTTGTATTCCTAATAGAGATTAACTCATTATTTTGATTCTTAACAACAGTTATGCCCATCTCTTTAGGTACCACCTGAACCGGACTTACCTACTTACTATCAAAGATAGGATAGATAATTCCAACATCAAGGAGCTTTAATATCTCCTTCTTCACAACTTCCATCATAGGAGGGTTGAGTCTACACTGTGCTTCTCTAATCGGTTTGGCTCCCTCCTCAAGAAGTATGTGATGCATGCACATAGCCGGGCTAATTCCCTTAATGTCGATTATTGTCCACCCAATGGCTGTCTTATGGTCTCTCAAAATTTGAATGAGTTTCTCCTCTTGTAGCTTGGTCAAGTCCCTTGCTATTATCACAGGTAACGTCTCATTGTCTCCTAAGTAGACATATTTGAGATGGTCTGGAAGTGGTTTCAGCTCAACAACAGGTGCCTGCACAATGAAAGGTAAAAACCTTGTTTGAGATATAGGCAACTCAATTTGAGCAACATCATATCTTTTTGGAATTGGGGGTAAGGCCTGCAATTCCATCAGCATCTTCTCTGATTCAACATTTAACACAAATTCTGAATTGAAATCCATGCTATTCAAATGTTTGCTAATGGCCACCATCAACTCATTTTCACCATTTAATTCAAAAACTTATTGTACCATAGAATCAATTATATCAATAGCAAAAATAGAATTTATATCACTAGGATACCTCATAGCCTCAAAAATATTAAAGCGAACTATCTCGCCATCAAATTCCATAGATAAGGTACCATCATGAACATCTATTTTTGTTTTAGCTGTCTTTAAAAATGGTCTACCCAACAAAAGAGGTGTAGAATTATGAGATGAGTCATCCTCCATTTTTAATACATAAAAATTAGCAGGATATACCAATTCATTAACTTGAACTAACACATCCTCAATCACACCTTCAGGATATACATTTGATCTATCAGCTAATTGAATAGTTACACCAGTTTCTTTTAAAGGTTCTAGATTTAATGAAGCATATATTGAATAAGGCATGACATTAATTGATGGTCCTAAATCTAACATAGCTCTATTGAAATTGGTGTTACCTATTTTGCATGGGATAGTGAATATACCTGGGTCTTTACACTTAGGGGGAAGCTTTCGTTGAATAACGGTTGAGACATTTTCACCCATACTTACCTTTTCATCTCCTTTCAATTTTCTCTTGGATGTGCACAATTCCTTAAGAAATTTAGCATACCGTGGCACTTGTTTAATTGCTTCAATAAGAGGTATATTTATCTCTACCTTCCAAAAAATCTCCAACATCTCCTTTTATTTTTCTTCCTTTCTAGATTGAGCAAACCTGCTAGGTAAAGGAGGTTGAATAGGAATAGAGAAAATAGAAGGTTTAGAGTTTACCCCAGATGAAAAAATAGATGTCGGAGCTGATTTTGAGGTCTCTTTCTCTTTTTCCTTTTCTATATTCTCCACTTCTTTTCCACTTCTCAAGACTATGGCATTTGCATTTTCCTTCGGATTAACCATCAGTTGCAAAGGTATCTTTCCCGAGCCTCGAGCCTCTAGTCTACTCATTGAAGTGGCCATTTGGCTTATTTGAGTCTCCAAGATCTTGATACCTACCCTTGTTTCCTGTTTAAATTGTAATGAATCATTGGCAAGTGTTTTAACAATATCTTCCAAGGTCATACCTGAACATGAAGGTGTTTGTTGTCTAGATTGAAAAGGTTGTTGGCCTTGTTGATACCCATAGTAACGATTGGGGCCATCATGATTACCATAGCTGAGATTTGGGTGATTCCTCCATCCCGGATTGTAAGTATTTGAGTATGGATCGTACTTACGTTGAGGTTGTCTTGGAAATCCACCCATAGCATTTGCTTGCTCTATAGATTCCTCTTGAAGCGTGGGACACATATCAGTTGGATGTCCCACGATGTAGCAAATTCCATAAGTTTGAACCTGTTGTACCTTATCCACAGCCAATTGACGAACAAGTGAAGACAATTCTACAATTTTTAATTTAAGAGAAGAAGTGCTTACCTCATTAACCATGTTCGATGGAGGGTCATTTCTTACACCAAATTGCTGAGAGTTAGCAGCCATATTTGCAATCAAATTATGGGCTGCCCTTGGAGTTTTATCCACTAATGCTCCTCCACTCGCTGCGTCAATCATACCCCTATCAGTATGAGGAAGCCCTTCGTAGAAGTATTGAATTAGTAATTGCTCGTTAATTTGGTGATGAGGGTAGTTGGTGCAGAGCTTCTTGAATCGCTCCCAGTATTCACAAAGTGTTTCTCCATTATATTTCCTAATACCGTAGATTTTCTTTCGAATATTGGCTGCCCTTGAAGCTGGAAAATACTTCTCCAAGGAAAGCCACCTCATCTCATTCCATGTGGTAATGGATCCTGAAGGCAAGTAATAAAGCCAATCTTTTGCATTGTCCGCTAATGAGAATGGAAACGCCCTGAACTTGATTTGGTCCTCAGAAATTCCGGTTGGTTTCATGCTCGAACATACCACATGGAATTCTTTTAGATGCTTGTGTGGGTCATCACCTACGAGACCAAAAATAGTAGGAAGGAGATGGATTAGACCAAATTTAAGTTCAAAGGCAACATCGAGATTAGGATACTCGATGCAGAGTGGTTGTTGCTTCAGATTAGGAGCCGCTAACTCCTTAAGAGTGCGGTTGTTATTGTCTACCATTTCTTCAAAGTCTGAATTACTCGTGCTGCCAGAAGCTAAATCAATGGCTACGTTGTTGCCTGGTGAAGAATTTTTGGCTGTCATTCTACTTTCTCTCCTTAGCTTGTGCAGAGTTCTTTCTATTTTGGATCAAATTGCAATTCTCCCAAATGAGAAGATCGGGTCATTCACTTAAGAGGACGAGCAGATAGACAAATAATAAAAAAAATCAATTAAATAACCAAACAAATCAATTTAATCAAAACAATCCCCGACAACGGTGCCAAAATTTGATGCATGTCGAGCGCTCAAATTAAATTACCTTACTTTGAAACGTAGATAGTAGCAAGTAAGGGTCGAACCCACAAGGATTGTATGATCAAGATTAAAATGTTTAATTAACCTAAAGAAAGAAAAACAAATGAAAATAAAATAAGACTCAGAAAATAACCAATTGTTGTACTAAAGCAGTTTCTGATTAATCTTATTAGCACAACTTCATTGGCTATCCTATGTATGGAGGGGGGTATGTTTGCAATAGAAAAGAATAGTAATTAATTATCTAAAATGCAAGAATAAAGAGCAAGGTAATACAAATATCAAAGATTAAACCAATGAGGGAAAGCTTCGGTCAAAAGAATACTTACACCATCTTCGTAAACTTGTTCATCGACATAAAGGATAATCAATTCCAATTGAATAATCAATCAATAAAATTAGGACTAGGCCTAAAATCGTTACTCTTTCCTTAAGGTTGGTCTATTAAAAGATAGTTTATTAATAGTACCCTTACTCTTAGATCAATCTCAAAACTAGGCTCTCGATTTGATTCAGGAATAACAATAACAATTAGAAAGACGATTGAAATTAAACGTTAAGCACACACCAGCATGGTTTAATTATTTTAATCTCATTTCTCCTAGGAATATAATATTAACTTGTCCATTAACATCAATCCCCATTGCCACTGACATAGAATAATCAATTGATAGCAATTCAATTCTAATCTAACAATCGATTAGATAAATAAATCAATTAGTAGTACTCCTAATCAACCCATTCATCAATCATTATACACATAAATTGGAAGAAAAACAAATATTCAATTAAAAATCAATAAATGAAAACAATTCTCACAAGTTTACAATGATGGCTTTAGCTCCGTCTAACCAAAGATAAGAAAATTAGCCACACATGACTTCTTCAAGAACACAAAAGAAAGAGAGTTGTTCTTCAGCCACTGTCTTCTTTCTTAATCACTCTTGGATACTCTTTACATATGCTTTACATTGTTTAAATAGCCAAAATACAAGACTAAAATTTGTATGCCTAGATTTGACAACCTTATTACATGGAAATAAAAATTAAACAAAATCTTCATTCCTAGATTAGATGAAAATCATTCGATTATTAAACAATTGTCACCCCCAAATCTATCAAATTTTGTAAGATTCCATAGTTGTGTATATTCTCCTTAAGATTTCCAATAATCAATCAAGGCCTTCCAATAGTGAACCTTCCGTGTGTAGCAACCTTCCTTCTCTGGTTTAGATTTGGATCAATTTTCCAGATCAAATTTTAAAACCACATTTGGAAGCCCAAACAAACTCTTTCCATGTCAGAATCCTACATGAAATTCAAAACGTTATTATTAAGAGTGCTAGAATTTTTTCATCTTTTATTAATTAATTAACAAGTTTTTTAAAATATACCAAACTCATAAAATAAATTCAATTATGTTCAATAAGGTATAAATCACCCTAAAAATCATAATGAAAAAGGAATAAAAAATATAAAATTATACACTTATCAATAACATGATGATGATGATGATGATGCTAGGAATAGGCATGTGAATGTATGTGTGTGGTTGGTGTGTTGGATGCGAGTGGAGCATCAAGGGGAGGACGTGGCATGGTGGTCTTTGACCTCATCACCAGACTCTAACTCTATCTCTACTCAAGTCTTGCCCACTAACATCGTCGTATCGCTATTACCTTAGCAAAACTATTACATCGTAGGGCATCACGGGAGGTGGTCACGAACCATATGGACGTATTGAGGGATGCTGGGGTGAGGCCTTGGATACACTATTTGGCATTAGGATTGGTTAGTTACAAGCCCAGTTTGCAAACCCTCGCCAATAGGGGCTTACCTGTTGGTATGGATAGGGCATCAGGGGAAGTATTGGCAGTGTTTGATCTGGACACTTTAGCTCTATCTCTATTCCATGGTGGGTGCATGTGGGACAACAATGGTATTTGATCCATTGGGCGGATTCACATACTCGTATATAGAGGTGCGGTGGCCACCAAACATTTTTATAGCCCATTGTAAACTTCAAAACCAGACCAAATACATGAATTGAATGCATGCATATGTTTGTTGCATTGTTTTGTATGCTCACTGACCTATGATGTGTGCTCACCCATTCGACGTCGAATATTTTTAGTCGATGATGCAGGTATTACCATTAAAGAATATATGATTGCGTCGACATATGGATACGTTGTTGCGATGGACGTAGATGCTGAAAAAGATGCGCATGATTCATCATGCGAGTACAACGAATGTGTTTTTGCTTAAGTTTAGTTATAATTTAAACATCAGATATGTAAATGATTATTTATTTTTATGACTTGTGGTTTGGAGATAATTGGATTAAATACTTATTTATCACTATTAGACTCTAAGTTCATTATCTGTAAGACTTCTGCTTATTTGTTTATTACCTCTGATTATTAATGTAGAATGTGTGTGGTTTGATATGGTGGGTACGACCTATGCGAGATCCTAGGTGAACTGTTGGTTTATTGCTGGTTCATTACACCATTCTGGTTAGACCAGAATTAGGCTGTGACAACTTGGTATCAGAGCTTCTCAGGTTCTACCCATTGACCTAACTACTTCCACATGAGTCATGAACTGAGTTAGGATAAAATTTAAAAGTTCTAATAAGTATACACCATAAGCACCTGCGTTGTATGAGACATAAAAAAGAATAATGCACATATGTAAAGTGGAAACCAATTATATATATATATATATATATATATATATATATATATATATATATATATATATATATATATATATATATATATATGGGAATAAGACTAGTGTACATCAAATTCAGAGTACAGTCCATAATTCAGACAGTTACTCTGTAGTTTAAAAAGAAAAAATATATAAATAGCAATCATGGAACTGGAGGTGCTGGAAGAGGAGGTGCCTCATGATCTCTATCGTAGTCCTCAGCATATACTCTCGCGAGTCAGGCCACCTGAGTCTAAGTCTCTCGAAGGCTAGCTATCAGATCCACTACCCACTGGTCTGTAGAGCGCTGGGCATTTAGAAGCTCTCCTACTCTCCAATCGGTCATGCGTTGAGCCTCTCTAATCTCACATAATAGCCCCATCATGTCATCTGGTGGTAGGCATAAAAGGTCAGCTGAATGAGAAGCCCTAGAAGGGCCAGCTCCAGTAGAATGTTATGGCGATGGAGGAGGGATGGCATCCACATCCATGTACATCCGATCATCATCCTCCTCATCACCACCCTCGTGTGCCTTTGCTGCTACCTCTGCTGCTGCTGCCGCCGCCTCTGAATCTGCTACCACTACCCGAGTGAGAGGACGTCTCATAGCATTCCTCTCATCATCACTGACCTATATCTCTCTCTTGCCCATCCTGCTGATGGCCTCCCAATCAAGGTCAGCTAAGAAGATGTCCTCAAGGATCCTCTCATCCACTAGGTCCACCTGCAGAAGAGGGAGCAAGGTGGAGGTCAGCCGCCCATAGGGCATGTTACCTTTCGAGTCAGGCAACGTATGTCACACCCCAATTCTGAACCAACCAGAATGGTGTGATGAACCGTCTATGATCCAGCGGTTTCAGTAGGATCTCGAATAGACTCCATTAGCTTAAACCATACACATCCACAACCATAATTAGAGTAAATAAACAATAGCGGAAGTCTTTAATACTAATGAACTGAGAATCCAACAGTGATAACTTAAATAAATTATCCAATTATCTCTAAATGACTAAGACATAAAATAAAATTAATTAATCAATTACAAGTTCTTAATAATCCAACTAATAAAACTAATCAAAGATGCATGAGTTGCACTCGCACGATGAATCATGCGACTCTATCATAGCTTCTGCATCCATTGCCGCAACATGTCCATATATTGGAGCATTTATGTAATCTTCTACAGTAGTACCTGCATCATCAACTAAAAATATTCGATGTCGAAAAGGTGAGCACACATCATGGCTCAATGAGTAAACAAAACAATGCAACAAACATATGCATGCATTCAATTTATATCTTTGGTCTAGTTTATAAGTTTGCAATGTGCAATAGAAATGATAGGTGGCCACCGCACCTCTATTCACGAGTGTGTGAAGCTGCCCAATGGATCAAACACCATTGTCGTCCCACATGCACCCATCATGAAATAGAGATAGAGCTAAAGTGCCCAGATCAAACACCGCATGACACTTCCCCTGATGCCCTACCCATACCAACAAGTAAGCCCCTATTGGCGAGGGCTTGCAAACTGGGCTTGCACCTAACCAACCCTAATATCAAATAGTGTATCCAAGGCCTCACCCTAGCATCCCTCAATATGTCCATAGAGATAGAGCTAAGGCCTCTCGACAAAGTCAAAGACTACACGGTCCGAGACCACCTCCCTTGATGCCCTATGACGTAATAGTTCTGCTAAGGTAATGGCGATACGACGACGTTAGAGGACAAGACTTGAGTAGAGATAGAGCTAGAGTCTGGTGACCAAGATGAACCACAGTGTCACATCCTCCCCCTGATGCCCCACTCGCATCAAGTACACTAACCACACACAAACATTCACATGCCTATTCCTAGCATCATCATCATCATCAAGTTATAAATTAATAAAAATTAAATATGCATGAACATAAATAGCAAGAATATAAGATGACATGTGAAATGCACAATACACGCATACCATCATAGAATCATTCATGGCATTGGACTCATTAAAAAAAATAGTTTATTATTGATTAATTAGTTTAGGTCTTGTTCCCTTACCTTTGATTGATAGTAGATCCTCGTTCAAGCTTTATGAATCACTTTTAAATCACTTGAAAACCTAACAAGTTGATAGATTTTTAATTAGAATTAATTCCCATGTGTTTAAACTAATAGAAACTGAGAGGTCGTAGGTATGGCAGCACCTGGGGTCTCAGTTTCTACGACTACAGGGCGTGGGGTTGCAGGGTAGGGTCGGACATACTCCGACCACAAGTGCGACCACACCCTCCCTGGAAACTTCCCGAGGGCATGTGGTTAGACATGTGTGACTTTTGGGGTCAGACATCATGCGACTTCATCTGCGACCACAGGTGTTATGGTTAACCTTTCACTCTTAATTACATTCCTTCATGATTGAATCCTTTGTCTTATCATCATGGTCCTTCCTATGATTGTTCTATGGTTCAAAACTAATATTTTATACACCATCCAATCTCCACATAATTTCCTCCATGGATTCTCTTGAAATTTATCCATGGATGGATGATTTAGGTTTCTCCTAATCCTATCTTCTTCATGAAATATCCTAGGCTCTAAATTTATCATGGGAAATAGGTTCATACCTTATGCTTGCAGCAGATTCAGAGTTTTCTCTGAATTTTTCTCCTCCTTAGTCTTCTTCTTCAATTTTTCTTCTCTTCCTTCTCTTCTCTTTCTCTCACATTCATTAAAGTTCTAAAAGGGTGAAAAAGACTAAAGGACGTCATATTTATAGAGGAAAACCCTCCATAATATGCCCTAATGAGTTTAGGAAGGAACCCCCTTCGGATTAGGAAGGTTTCCTAAATTCGGTTTCTGACAGGGTTCCGTGGGGTCGGAGGTGGGGTCATAGAATCTGTCGACCTTACCTTTTGAAATGTCCGACCACACGACCAAAATTTATGTGGTTGGACTCTTTTGAGGTGGGGTCGGTCACACCTATTTAGGCATGCAACCACACGCTCATAATTGACTATTTTTGGGTCAATTTCATACCTGGTCTTGTGGTTTCTTCACGCACTTTGTCCACTTGGCTCGACCATGATAGGTAGACCTGGTACAAGGTGGTAAGACCGGTTAGTTCGATACAGGTCTTACAACTCGCCCCCCCCCCCTCTTATTAGAAATTTCGTCCTCAAAATTTGCACATACCTTTCGAGTAAAATAGGTAAGGTTATTGCTTTCGCATAGTTTTTTCTTCTTCCCATGTGATCTCTTCTATATCTCGGCTCCTCCAAGTGACTTTAACATAATAAATCTCATGGTTGCGTAGACGTTGAACCCTTCGGCTGGTGATTTCAGTTGGTGCTACTTCAAATGTCAAATCATCAGTTAGATCTAGTGGATCCACTGTTAAAACGTGTGTTGGATCTCTGACGTACTTCTTCAATAATGAGATATGAAATACATCATGCACACTTGACATTGATGGGGGTAATTCTAACTGATACGCCACTTTTCTACGTTTATTTAGAATCTCATATAGCCCGACATATCTTGGACTTAGCTTCCCTTTCTATTCAAATCGTTTTAAACCTCGCATAGGTGATACTTTCAAGAATACCTTATCACCTACAAAAAATTCATGGCCTCAACGTCGAGTGTCTGCATATTGTTTCTGACGATTCTAAGCTGTTCTAACTCTTTCCTTGAAAATGTTGACTACTCGACAAGTCTCTTCAAAAAATTTTGGTCCAACGATACTCTGTTTACCAACTTCATTCCAAAACAAAGGAGTTCGACACTTCCTACCATAAATGCTTCATAGGGTGACATCTGTATAGTAGCCTGATAGCTGTTGTTATAGGCGAACTCGATCAATGGTAGTTTCTCATCCCATAAACCCTTGAAATCAATAACATAGGCTCGAAGCATGTCTTCTAAAATCTGAATGGTACGCTCTGACTATCCGTCTGTCTGAGGATGGAATGCAGTACTAAATTTTAACGTTGTACCCATAGCCTTCTGTAATCCTTCCCAAAACTTTGAGGTAAAGCGTGGGTCTCTATCAGACACAATGCTTTTAGGTACACCATGAAATCTAACAATATTATCCACATATAGCTTGGCTAACCTTTCTAGGGTATACTGTGGTCGTATAGCTATGAAGCGAGCTGTTTTAGTCAGACGATTTACAATCACCCAGACCGCGTCAACTACTCTGGGAGTCAATGGTAACCCGATGACGAAGTCCATAGTGATGCAGTCCCATTTTCATGCTGGTTCTGGCAATGGCTGCAACAATCCTGTGGGTCCTTGCCTTTTAGCCTTTACCCTCTAACAATTTAGGCATTAAGACACAAATTTAGCAACATCTGCTTTCATTCCTCTCCACCAATATAATTTCTTCAAATCATGATACATCTTCTTACTTCCAGGATGTACCGAATAAGCGGTGGTGTGAGCTTCCTTCATTAGTCTGTGTCTAATGTCCAAGTTTTCCGTTTCAAGAACACATACTCTTCCTTTGTACTTCAGTACCTTTTCAATGTCCAAGGTGAACTTAGGAATAGTCCTACCTTTTTCGATGTCTTCTTGTACCTTTCTCAGATAAAGGTCTGATCTAATAGCGGCTTTCACTTCATCTAATATATCAGGTACAATCTTCAATGTCGCGAACGTATTTGAAAACCAATGAATAAACCCTTGGTTGGTTGATCCACCCAGTGCATCTATCACGAACTACTCATTACCATGATGGAATACTTTCCCTGTAACACAAATTGCCGCAGTCCTGTTAACCTCTCCTTGGGATTTTATCATTACTTTTCTGCTTATTGGATCAGCAACTACATTAGCATTCCCTGGATGAAACTAAATATCACAGTCATAATCCTTCAATAATTCCAGCCATTTTCTTTGTCTCATGTTTAACTCCTTTTGATTAAAAAGATAAGTTAGACTCTTATGATCTGATTTAATCTAAAATTTCTCTCCATACAAATAATGTCTCCATATCTTGACAACATGTACTACTGCTGCTAATTCCAAGTCATGAGTGGGATAGTTCTTCTCATGTGTTTTCAGTTGTCTTGAGGCATATGCAACTACTTGTTCTCCTTGCATAAGCACACATCCTAAACCCAACTCAGACACATCAATGTACAAGGTAAATGGTTGTCCTGGAATAGGAATAGTCAAGATGGGAGCAGATATCAATCTAGCTTTCAATGTTTGAAAACTTTCTTCACATTTGTTGGTCCAAATAAACTTTTCTCCTTTCTTAGTTAAACTGGTGAGAGGTACGGCAATTCTGGAGTAGTCTTCCACGAATCGTCGGTAATACCCAGCTAGACCTAGGAAATTTTTGATTTTTACAACACTCTTAGGCGCTTCCCATTTCACAATGGCTTCAATCTTGCTAGGATCAACTTTAATTCCATCAGCGGATATAACATGGCCTAAGAAAGCGACCTCATTTAGCCAAAACTCACACTTTTTAAATTTGGCGTAAAGCTTTTCTTTTCTTAGCCGCTACAGAGCGGCTCTTAGATTCATGACATGAGTTTCCTTGTCCTTAGAGTAGACCAATATATCATCAATAAATACAATGACTGATGTATCCAACATATCATGGAATACCTTATTCATGAGTTCCATAAAAGTTGCGGCTGCATTAGTCACTCCAAAAGACATGACTAAAAATTCATAATGTCCATATCTTGTTTTAAATGCTATCTTTGGAATATCACCGTTCTTAGTCTTCAACTGATGGTATCCTAACCGAAGATCGATCTTGGAGAACACCTTGGCACCTTGCAACTGATCGAACAAGTCATCGATCCGAGGCAATGGGTACCGATTCTTGATTCTAAGCTTATTCAATTCTTGATAGTCTATGCACAGTCGAACACTACCGTCCTTCTTCTTCACAAACAATGCTGGCGCTCCCCATGGTGATATGCTGGGTCTGATATAACCCTTGTCCAGTACTGTACCTTTAGTTCTTTCAGTTCAGTAGGAGCCATTCGATAGGGTGCTTTAGATACTGGTGCGGCTCCAGGTATTAGATCTATAACGAATTCTGTCACTTGGTCGGGTGGTAGTCCTGGTGGTTCCTTAGGAAATACATCTGGAAAGTCACACACAACATCAATATCTTCCATTCATGGTACTTCTTTGGTGAGATCAACCACGGATACTAGATACCCAACTCCTCCTTTCTCGAGGCATTTTCTAGCCTTTAATGCAGAAAGGATGAGTTCTCGTTTACGGGGTAGTCTGGTTCCCGCAAAACTAAACTCTGCTCTTTCCTTGTCTTTAAATGTCAGCTTCTTTTCTGTACATAATAGGTTTGCAAAATACCGAGCTAACCAATCCCTTCCCCAGATAACGTCAAAGTCTGCCATCTCAAGTTGAATTAAGGTTGCATCCAACATCTTCTCACCAATAACAATTGGACATGGTGTCACACCCCAATTCTGCACCAACCAGAATGGTGTGATGAACCGTCAATAAACCAACGGTTCAACCAGGATCTTGAATAGGCTATCCCCACCAATTTAATCCAAAACACAGTCCACAATAATCAAAGATAATAAAGTAAATAGCGAAAGTCTTACAGATAATGAACTGAGGTCTAGTCAAGATAAATAATTAATATTCCATTTATTTCCATGTAGCCAAAAAATAATTTAATATATATTATAAATATCCAAATATGAAAATTAAACGCTAAGCGTATCCACAATTGAAAACGCTCGATTAACAAAATCATAATAGTCCTCCACAGCTTGCTCATCATAGCCGTCACATGTTAATATGTTGACGTGTCGACATAATCTTTAACCGTAATACCTGCAACAACAGAAACTAAAAAGAATTACACGTGTGAGGGTCAACTCTCCAACTTGAGCTCAGAGAGTAAACAAAACAATGCAACAAACATATGCATGCATTCAATTCATATCATTGGCCTGGTTCATAAGTTTACAATGTACAATAGAAAGGATATGTGGCCACCGCACCTCTATACACGAATGTGTGGAACTGCCCAATAGGCCAAACACCATTGCCGCCCCCACATGCACCCACCATGGAATAGGGATAGAGCTAAAGTGCTTAGGACCGCACCGCATCACACTTCCCCTGATGCCCTACCAACACCAATATGTAAGCCCCTGCTGGCAAGGGCTTGCAAACTGGGTTCGCAACTAACCAATCCTAATGTCAAACAATGTATCTAAGGCCTCACCCTAGCATCCCTCAGTACGTCCATAGCGATAGAGCTAAGGCCCCCCAACAGAGTCAGAGACTACACGGTCCGAGACCACCTCCCCTAATGCCCTACGACGTAATAGTTCTGCTAAGGTAATGACGATACGACGATGTTAGTGGACAAGACTTGAGTAGAGATAGAGCTAGAGTCTGGTGACCAGGCTAAACCACAGTGTCACGTCCTCCCCCTGATGCCCCACTCGCATCAAGTACACTAACTACACAAAAATATTCACATGCCTATTCCTAACATCATCATCAACATCATATTATAAATAAATAGAAATTAAATATGCATGAACAGTAATAACAGGAATAGTGGATGACATGTGATATGCACATTACAATCATACAAACATAGAATCATTCATGGTATTGGACTCAATAAACAAAAATAGTTTATAGTTTAGGTCTTGTTACCTCACCTTTGATCGAGCGTAGATCCTCGTTCAAGCTTTATGAATCACTTTTAAATCACTAGAAAGACTTAACAAGTTGATAGATTTTAATTAGAATTAATTCCAATAGATTTAGACTAATAGAACCTGTAGGGTCGTAGGTAGGGTACCACCTAGGGTAGCAGTTTCTGTGACCCTAGGGTGTAGGGTAGCAAGGTAGGGTCACACCTAGGGTAGCAGTTTTTGCGACCCTAGAGTGTAGGGTCCCATGTGGGGTTGGATATCATTCGACCCTACGTGCGACCACACCCTCCTTGGAACTTCCCAAGGGCATGTAGTCGATCCTGTGGTCTTGTAGGGTCAGATATCATTCGACCCTACTTCCGACTACACGTATTCTGAGTCGACCTTTCATCTAAAGTCCATCCCTTCATCTTGGATCCGTTGGCTTACTTTCATGGTCCATTCTATGATTGTTCTATGGCTCAAAACTACAAGTTATATACTATTTATTATCCATAATGATTTCCTCCATGGAATCTCTTGAAACTTGTTCATGGATGGATGATTTGGGTTTCTCCTAATCCTTTATTTTTCATAACTATTCTAGGATCTCTTATTCAGGTAAAGAATTTGGTTCATACCTTTATTCAGAGGTTTCTCTGAACTTCCTCCTCTCCTTAGTCTTCTTCTTCGAGTTTCCTTCTCTTCTTCTCTTCCTTCTCTTTCTCTTTGTCTCATTTTCAATTAGGGTTCTAAAGGAGTGAAAGAGGCTTAGGGACGTCCTATTTATTGAGGAAAACCCTCCATAATAACCCCCAATGAGTTTAGGAAAGACCCCCTTCGAATTAGGAAGGTTTCCTAATTTTCGGTTCTTGCTGTTTTCGTAGGGTCGGACAAACTGAGACCCTACGTTTTTAAAACATGCGACCCTAGGGTGTAGGGTCGTAGGTAGGGTCACAAAATCCGTGACCCTATGTTTTAAAACGTGCGACCCCATGACCAAAAAGTCATTGGTTGAACTCTTTTGAGGTGGGGTCGGTCACACCTTCTAGGCATGCGACCACACACTCATATTTAACTGTTTTTGAGTTATATTTCAAACTTGGTCTTGTGGTTTTTCACGCACTGGGTTCACTTGGCTCGACCATGATAGGTAGACCTAATACAAGGTGGTAGGACCGGTTAGTTCGATACAGGTCTTACAACTCCACCACCCATAAAAGAAATTTTGTCCTCGAAATTTGAACGTACGGATCTTACAACTCCCCCATCCTTAAAATAATTTTAAAAATAAATTTTGTCCTCAAAATTTGAATTTACTTTGGAGTCAATAGGTGGAAATTCTATTTTCGCATTCCATCTTCTTCCTCCCATGCAATCTTCTCCACATCTTGTCTTCGCCGGGTTATCTTCATATAATAATTATCCCAGCTTTGGAGATGTTGTATCTTCCAACCTATGAACTAAGCTGGTACCACTTTAATAGTTAAATCTTCTATCTAATCCAGTGGATCAATAGTGAATACCCTTGATATGGATCTCCAATGTACTTCTCCAATAGAAACACGCAAAATACGTCATGCATACTAGACATGGACAGCGGTAATGCTAGTTGATATGCAACTTTTCTACGTCTCTCCAAAATTTTATAAGGTCCAACACATATATAGGATACAACTTTCCCTTCTTGCTGATCTGCTTCAAACTACGCATAAGTGATATCTTCAAGAACACTTTGTCACTTATGGTGAACTCAAGGTTTCGGCATCTCTTTTAACAATCTTGAGCTGTATTGGCCCTTTTTCTTTGATCTTGTCTGCCACTTGATAGTTTTTTCAACAGACTCAGGTCTTACAATTCCTTATTCTTTGACTTCGTTCCAAAACAAAGGAATTTGACATTTCTACCATACCATGCTTCATAGGTGACATCTACATAGTAGCTTGGTAGAAAATTCAATCCACATATAGCTTAGTTAGCCACTCCAAAGCATACCGAGGTCGTATAGCAATGGAATGAGCTATCTTCCTAAGGCGATCAACAATCACCCAAACTGGTCAACTGATCTGGGGGTCAGTGGCAAATTGGTGACATAGATCATTGTAAAGCAGTTTCATTTCCAGACTGGCTCTCATAGTTGTTGTAGTAAGCTATGTTGGTTTTTGTCTTTTAGCCTTTACTTGCTGATAATTCCGTTACTAAAATATGCATCTAGCCACAATTACTTCCATTCACTTCCACCAAAATAATCTCTTCATGTTTTGGTATATTTTTTACTTCTAAGATGTACCCAATACGGAATAGAATGGGCTTTTAGCATTATCTTGTATCTATAATCAGCACTTTCACTTTCAGGTATGCATAATCATCCTCCGTATCTCAGGACCTTTTTCGCATCCGAAGTAAGTCAGGGTTAGGTTTTTCATTCTCCAATCTCCTTACACTGTTCTTATATACAGATCTAACAAAATTGCTACTTTTACTTCATCCATCAATTCAGAGATGATCTTTAATGCCACAAGCGCACCCGAAGAACTATTGCTCCTTAAGTTCATCCATAAGTCCTCGCTCAATTGGATCATCACGAGTTTCTATTATATGTTACTCTTCTTTCAATTTTGAATCTATTTCTGCGAAGCATAAGGAAGCATTTATACTGGGTATTTCTCAGACTTTATAATCTTTTTTTTGCTTAAGGCCTTTGCTACTAGATTAGCCTTGCACCGGTGACATTGAATATCACGGTCTTAACCCTTCAGGAGTTCCAACCATCTCCTTAGCTTCCTGTTCAACTCTTTTTGGGTGAAGAGATAAGTAAGACTCTTGTAATCCGATTTAATCTGAAATTCTTCTATGTATAGATAATGTCTCCAAGTCTTGATTGCATGAATCACATTTGCTAACTCCAAATCATGAGTTGGGTGGTTCTTTTCATGCTCTTTCAGTTGTCCTGAAGCATACGCAACTACTTATTTTCCTTGCATGAGTACACATCCTAAACCCAATCCAGACGCATCGGTGTACAAGGTAAATGGCTGTCCTGGGATAGGAATAGTCAAGATGGGAGCAGATGTCAATCTAGCTTTAGAGTCTGGAAACACTCTTCACACTTGTCAGTCCAATTAAACTCCTCTCCCTTCCTAGTTAGCTTGGTAAGAGGTTTTGCGATCTTAGAGTGGTCCTCCAAAAATCGTCTGTAATAACCAGCTAAACCCAAGAAACTTCTGATCTTTGCAATATTCTTTAAGTGTTTCTCACCATATGATTACTTCTATCTTAATAGGGTCCACTTTAATCCCTTTTTATGATGCTATGTGATCTAAGAAGATCACTCATATTTCTTGGACTTGGCATATAGCTTTTCCCTTCTCAGCTGTTGTGAACTTGTTCTAAGATCTGTTGTATGAGTTGCTTCATTCTTGGAATAAACCAAAATATCATCTATGAAAACTATGACCGATGTATCCAATATGTCATGAAACACCCAGTTCATCAGCTCCATAAAAGATGTATGGACATTGGTTAATCCAAACGTCATAATCGGGAACTCATAATGTCCAATCCCAATTCTAAAAGCTATCTTCGAGATATTGCTGTCCAAATTCTTCAGTTGATGATATCTTAACTGAAGATCAATCTTAGAAAATACCTTTTCTCCTTGCAACTATTTAAACAAGTCATCGATTTGAGGTAGTAGATATCGATTCTTGATCGTAAGCTTGTTTAGTTCCCGGTAGTTTATACATAATCTAACACTACCGTCCTTCTTCTTCACGAATTGTATTGGTGCTTCTCGTGATACAATACTTAGCCAATTAGAACCCTTGTCTAATAACTCCCGCAGTTGAATCTCCATTCCTTCAACTACATAAAAACTACTCTATAGGTGCCTTTGACACAAGTATCGCCCTTGGTAACAAGTCGATGACGAACTCGATCGTATGATCAGATGATAACCCAGGTAAGTCTTGTGGAAACACATTAGGAAATTTGTGCATCACATCAATATCTTCCATCCATGGTGCTTCTTTGGTAACGTATACCACAGATACCATATATCCAACTCCTTTCTTTTCAAGGCATCTCTTTTCCTTTAGCATAGAGAGGATTAGCTTTCACTTCTTAGGCAACATGCTTCCAATAAAACTAAATTATATTCCGTATTTATTATTGAATGATAACATCTTCTATGCACATAACAACTTTGTAGAGTCTTGAGACAACCAGTCTATTCCCAAGATGACGTCAAAGTCTGTCATCCCAAGTCGAATTAGGTTACATCCAAATTCTGTCCATCCATATGATTCGAACATTGTTGATAACACTCATCCAATACAATATCTAGTCCAAAAGGGCTTGAACTAGCAAAATCTGGTATAAGGTCTTAAGAGCTTGTGTAGTTCCTTCATCTCTCATTTTTTCAAAGACTATCGCTAATAATTTCATATATATTGAAAAACTCATTAGCTTATATTTATTTTTCCTTGTTGTTCTACCCTGATCTCTCTATCATATACCTCGAAAAATATCTTATGGTTGTTACTTCATATCCCAAGTTTACCTCTAATCATTAGGGTATATGTTTATAAATTCATTAATTCAGACAAATTCTTTTTGGTCTTTTCTAAATCGTCTCACTCGACATTAGGCATAACTCAGTATTACTTGTACTAATCTGGAATCCTTTCAATGCCATAATTTTTTACTTTATCCTTGTATCCACTCTTAGATTTGCCTTTAGGAATCTTCTGCCTTGTCAAAATTCATATCGATATAGCCATCTTTAACTCTACTTGAGTACTATCTATTTCTTTACTGGCTACTCTTGATAGTTTTCACTTCTTGCTCATACACTCTTTTATAGACATGACTCATATCCATCCATTCAGCAATCTCAAAATAGATTCTCCATTACTTCATCTGAGGTCTCTTGGCTATAGAATCTAATCTGAATTTAATCATCTTCCTTCCCATAATTCTTTATTAACTATACATCTTATCAATGGATGTCGAGAAATATAAGAATCAGAATGTTTATCCAAAAGCAATTCATTTTTCTTCTTTTTAAATTCAAGGTAATGACGAACACTTGCTTTATCTAGTGAACCTAGGTTTAAAGGATCAAGAGTAAATCTATGGTAATCCAACCTGCATCAAGTGATCATTATGTTGTACGATGGTCCAAATACATGGAAATAGAGGTTCTACAACTCTTCACCTCATGGTTACATGTTCTATTGAGTGTATAATGTCATTGGTCAAGGCACTATAGGAATAAATCTGGAGAAAGCTTTCGTACATCAGTAAATCAGGTATAAATCAAAGGATGTACGCTCAACATGATTAAACATTTAACTGTTCATTCAGTTAATATCTCTGTTCATATTGTCGATCATGAGAGTGGCTCAGATTGGTATAATCAGGACTAATACTAAAGAAACAATATCTATAACTCCAATTGACAAGTTGAATCAAGAAAGTATCCTATCAAGACATGAGAATTTAAAATCAGGTATGTGCATCCTTTCATAAGAGTAAGTCAATAATGCACCGCATCCTATATAAACATATCTAGCTATATGGCCACAATAGGTTTGATCCTTTGCAGAAAACGTTTGAGGCTTCCTCTTCAGAAAACATTCTTCAATCTTTGTCGGATCATTCTACCATGATGCAGCTATCCCATACATCGGTGGCTGATAAGGGTAACCACCTTGATACACTGCTTGTTGTGCACCAAGCTTCTGCACTGGGGTGTGCGTTACTGAGACTTGCTATATGGTAGGCACTGTGTTATAGGTCACATATGCTGGCGGTACAGTGTTGATACCAATTAGTACTGTACATGACCTGACTTGGAGGTGTTGGTGTAATATTGGCGACTTGGATAGTGATTTCCATGGCAACTTGCATAATCAGTCTCATCTGTTGTTGCTCTTGCATTTTGTCAGGCCAAGTTTATTACAACAGTAGCCAAGGCACTTGTTAGTCCAGGTAGATTGACTGGAGTGGCCAAGTTGTTCACCTCCTTTGATTTGCTCCAATATGATTATCATTATTTAGCATCTGCTCAAATGAGTTTTCACTACCCATTCTCACCCTGATAGTGGTGGGATCAAGTTGCAACATCTTCTTAATGCTTAGCGGGCAATGGGTCAGTGTATGGCGGATCTCACTCTGAGTCTCCACATTACCCATGACTATAGCTTTATCTTCTTTTATAGTTACTCTCATTTTTGGTCTATTGCCATTGTTCTTTTATCCCTGTTGGATTCAGCCCGAGATCTTTCCCTTTACCTTTGTAGGGATTTGGGCGTTACTAGCCATTTTCCTTCTTCCTCTGTCATACATCGAGTTTCACATCTTGTGAGTATCAACTCGGTATTCCAATGTTCTGGATACTGTATTATATCCTTTGTATTCTTAGGCAACTACCCGACTTATAAATGGTACCCTATGTTATTTGTTTATCAAGGTACATTTGGATTTTCTTTTTCTGTCAGTGTTTACATATGGTTCCACCTTTTATATGTACATTATTGTCTTGTTTAAGTTTTGTCTCAACCAACACAGGTGCTTATGGTGTGTTTGTATTAAAGCTTTTAATTTATCCTAACTCAGTTCATGGACTCCAGTGGAAGTATTCAAGTTTGATGGGCAAGGCCTAAGAGCTCTCATACCAAGTTGTCACACCCTAATTTTACACCAACCAGAATGGTGTGATGAACAGTCAATAAACCAACGGTTCAACCAGGATCATGAATAGGCTATCCCCACCATGTTAAACCAAAACACAGTCCGCATTAATCAGAGATAATAAAGTAAATAGCAGAAGTCTTACAGATAAATGAACTGAGATCTAGTCATGATAAATAATTAATATTCCATTTATCTCCAAGTAGCCAGAACATAATTTAATACATATTACAAATATCCAAATACGAAAATTAAACGCTAAGCGTATCTACAGTTGAAACGCTCGCTTAACGAATCATAATAGTCCTTCATAGCTTGCTCATCATAGCCGCCACATGTTCATATGTTGGCGTGTCGACATAATCATCAACCGCAATACTTGCAACATCAAAAACTGAAAAGAATTGCGTACGCAAGGGTCAGCTCTCCAACTTGAGCTCAGTGAGTAAACAAAACAATGCAACAAACATATGCATGCATTTAATTCATATCTTTGGTCTGGTACATAAGTTTGCAATGTGCAATAGAAAGGATAGGTGGCCACTGCACCTTTATACATGAATGTGTGGAACTGCCCAATGGATCAAACACCATTGCCGCCCCCACATGCACCCACCATGGAATAGGGATAGAGCTAAAGTGTCACACCCTAATTCTACACTATTCAAAATGGTGTGCTGAGCAGCTAATTAACCAATGGTTCAACCAGGATCTCGAATAGGCTGTGTCCGTTTGCTTAAACCATACACATCCACAACAATAATCAGAGTAAATACACAATAGCGAAAGTCTTTATACTAATGAACTGAGAGTCTAACAATTATAAAATTTTAAATTATCCAATTATTCCCCATTGACTAAGACATAAAATAAAATATTTAATCAATTACATCGTCTGTATAAATTGAATAAAATTTTAATCGAAAACATAAGAGTTGCGCTCGAGTGACGAATCATGCGACTCCACCATAACTTTAGCGTCCATCGTCGTCGCATGTCCATACATAGGAGCATTCACATAGTCTTCAACCATGGTACCGGCATCATCAACTAAAAGTATTCGACGTCGAAAGGGTGAGAACACATCATGGCTCAGTGAGAAAACAAACAATGCAATAAACATATGCATGCATTCAATTCATATCTTTAGTCTGGTTCATAAGTTTGCAATGTGCTATAGAAAGGATCGGTGGCCGCCTCACCTCTATACACAGGGTGTGTAAGCCCAACCAATGGATCAAACACCATTGTCGTCCACATCCACACCACCATGGAATAGAGATAGAGCTAAAGTTCTTAGGACCGCACCACATCACACTTCCCCTGATGCTCTACCCATACCAACATGTAAGCCCCTGTTGGAGAGGGCTTGCAAAATGGGCTCGCAACTAACCAATCCTGATGTCAAACAGTCCAAAATAAGTCCCATTGAGTTTAGGAAAAAACCCCTTGGAATTAGAAAAGTTTCCTAATTTACAGTTTCTGTCTGTAATCGTAGGGTCGGACGTAGGGTCGAAGGATCCATCGACCCTACGTTTTTCTAGTCATGCGACCCTACGACTAGAAAATCATAGGTTGGACTTCTGTTGAGGTGGGGTCGACTCTACCTGTTTAGGCATGCGACCCTACCCTCATATTTACTATTTTTGGGTCAGACTCGTACTTGGTCTTGTGATTTTTTTCACACACTTGGTCCACTTGGCTCGACCATGATAGGTAGACCTGGTACAAGGTGGTAAGACCGATTAGTTTGATACGGGTCTTACAACTTCCCCCTCTTATTAAAAAATTCATCCTTAAAATTTGTACATACCTTCCGAGTCAGAAAGGTGAGGATATTGCTTCCGCATAGCATTCTTTTCTTCCCATGTGATCTCTTCTATATCTCGTCTTCTCCAGGTGTCTTTAACATAGTATATGTCACGGTTGCGTTGACGTTGAACCTTTCGACTAGTGATTTCAGTTGGTGCTACTTCGAATGTCAAATCATCAGTTAGACCTAGTGGATCTGCTGTCAAAACATGCGTTTGGTCTCTAACATACTTCTTCAGCAATGAGACATGAAATACATCATGCACACTTGACATAGATGGTGGTAGTGCTAACTGATAAGCCACTTTTCCACGTTTAGATAGAATCTCATATGGCCTGACATATCACGGACTTAGCTTCCCTTTCTGTCTGAATCGTTTTAAGCCTCGCATAGGTGATACTTTCAAGAATACCTTATCACCTACGATAAATTCAAGGTCTCGACGTCAAGTGTCTGCATACTGTTTTAGATGATTCTGAGCTGTTCTAACTCTTTCCTTAATGATGTCGACTACTTGACACATCTCTTCGACCAATTCTGGTCCAACGATGCTACATTCACCAACTTCATTCCAAAACAAAGGAGTTTGACACTTCCTACCATACAGTACTTCATAGGGTGACATCTGTATAGTAGCCTGATAGCTGTTGTTATAAGCAAACTCGATCATGGTAGCTTCTTATCCCATGATCCTTTGAAATCGATTACACAGGCTCGAAGCATGTCTTTTAAAATCTGAATGTTACACTCCGACTATTCTTCTGTTTGAGGATGGAATGCCGTAATGAACTTCAACGTCGTACCCATAGTCTTTTGTAATCCTTCCCAAAACTTTGGGGTAAAGCGTGGGTCTCTATTGGACACAATGCTTTCAGGTACACCATGTAATCTAACAATGATATCCACATATAGCTTAGCTAACCTCTCCAGGGTATACTGTGGTCGTATAGATATAAAGGAAGCTGTCTTAGTTAGATGATCTACAATCACCCAGACCGCGTCAACTACTCGAGGAGTCAATGGTAACCTGGTGACGAAGTCCATAGTAATGCAGTCCCATTTCCATGCTGGTTCTGGCAGTGGCTACAACAGTCTTCCAGGTCTTTGTCGTTCGGCCTTCACCCTCTAATAATTTAGGCATCGAGACATGAATTTAGCTACATCTACTTTCATTCCTCTCTACCAATATAATTTCTTCAAATCATGATACATATTTGTACCTCCAGGATGTACAGAATAGGCGGTGGTGTAAGCTTCCTTCCTTAGTCGTTGTCTGTTACGGTTGGAAATTGCCCGTCGATCTGCGCTCTGAATGACCTACAATCACAGAGATGAGACAAAGGAGTTGGGCGCCTAAGCCTCAGGTACACTCCGATGCCTAAGTTAGATTCCCAATGTAAACAGTCAAGAGATAGCAGAAAGCTATCTCCAGTTTAGAGAGTGGGAAGTTGAGAGAGTTTTAGTGATAATAGCTTGTAACTTAGGGTTACCTTGAGGGATGGCCTCTACTTATAGATTGTGAAGAAGCATGGAGGTACCAGGACTCAGGGGAGTAGACTGCCAATAGGATTGCCACGTGTCGCTCTGTGGGACACTCATGTGGTAGACTCCGAGTAGGAGTCGGAGACCTTAGCCAAGGAAGCTAGGTCGGTCAGCTCTAGGACTGACACGTGTCAACGTGTGAGTAATGGCCGACCAGAATAGTCGGTGTCGTATCAGACCGAGAGAAGGACTCCCCAGAGGTAGCATAATCACAATGGGACTCTGGCTTCCGACTGAGAACCGTAGCCGAGTAGGAATATAACTCAGAGCGCTACCCGAGAGGTCGGGCGCACGAGAGGTCGTATGCATGATAGGCCGAATACACGATACCGAGCGCGAGATACTCCGAGGGCTCAAGCTCCGAAGGCACAACTTGACAAGTGTAAGATTTTAAATAGAGGGGATTTTTCCCTCCTAACAATGTCTATTATCCACATTTTTTGTTTCAGGAACACATACTCTTCCTTTGCACTTCAGTACCTTTTCATCGTCTAAGGTGAACTCAGGAATAGTCCTACCTTTTTCGATGTCTTCTTGTACCATTCTCAGATAAGGATCTGAGTTAATAGCTATTTTCACTTCATCAATTATATCAGGTACAATCTTCAATGATGCGAACATATTTGAAAACCGAAGAATAAACCCTTGGTTGGTTGATTCACCCGGTGCATCTATTACGAACTGCTCATTACCATGATTGAACACTTTTCCTGTAGTACACATTGCTACAGTTGTGTTAACCTATCCTTGAGATTTTATCATTGCTTTTCTGCTTAGCACATCAGCAACTACATTAGCCTTTCCTGGATGATACTGGATATCACAATCATAATCCTTCAATAATTCCAGCCATTTTCTTTGTCTCATGTTCAACTCCTTCTGATTAAAAAGATAAGTGTGACTCTTATGATCTGATTTAATCAGAAATTTTCTCCATACAAGTAATGTCTCCATATCTTGACAGCATGTACTACTGCCGCTAATTCCAAGTCATGAGTGGGATAGTTTGTCTCATATGTCTTCAGTTGTCTTGAGGCATACGCAATTACTTGTTCTCCTTGCATGAGTACACATCCTAAACCCAAGCCCGACGCATCAGTATACAAGATAAATGGCTGTCCTGGAATAGGAATAGTCAAGATCGGAGCAGATATCAATCTAGCCTTCATTGTTTGGAAACTCTTTTCACATTTATCAGTCCAAACAAACTTTTCACCATTCTTAGTCAAACTGGTGAGAGGTACAATAATTCTGGAATAGTCTTCCACGAATCGTCGATAATACCCAGCTAGACCTAGGAAACTTCTAATTTCTGCAACGCTCTTTGGTGCTTCCCACTTCACGATGTATTCAATCTTGCTAGGATCCACTTTAATTCCTTCAGCGGATACAACATGGCTTAAGAAAGTGACCTCCTTTAACCAAAACTCACACTTCGTAAATTTGGCGTAAAGCTTCTCTTTCCTTAATCGCTGCAAAGCGGCTCTTAGATTCATGACATGAGTTTCCTTGTCCTTGGAGTAGACCAATATGTCATCACTATACACAATGACAGATGTATCCAACATATCATGGAATACCCGATTCATGAGTTCCATAAAGGTTGCGGGTGCATTAGTCAATCCAAAAGACATGAATAAAAATTCATAATGTCCATATATTGTTCTGAATGCTGTCTTTGGAATATCACCGTCCTTAATCTTCAACTGATGGTATCCTGACCGAAGATCGATCTTGGAGAACACCTTGGCACCTTGCAACTAATCGAACAAGTCATCGATTCGAGGCAATGGGTACAAATTCTTGATTATCAGCTTATTCAGTTCCCGATAGTCTATACACAGTCGAACACTACCGTCCTTCTTTTTTACAAATAATACTGGCGCTCCCCATGGTGATATGCTAGGTCTGATGTAACCCTTATTTAGTAATTTCTGTAACTGTACTTTTAATTTCTTTAATTAGTAGGAACCATTCTATAAGGTTGTTTAGATACTGGTGCGGCTCCGGGTATCAGGTCTATAACGAACTCTGTTGCTCGGTCGGGTGGTAGTCCTGGTAGTTCTTTAGGAAATACATCTGGAATGTCACGTACAACATCAATATCCTCCATTCGTGGTGCTTCCTTGGTGAGGTCCACCACTGATACTAAATACCCAACTCCTCCTTTCTCGAGGCATTTCCTAGCCTTTAATGCAGAGAGGATGAGTTTTCGTTTACGGGGAAGTTTGGTTCCCGTAAAACTAAACTCCACTCCTTCCTTGTCTTTAAATGTCAGCTTTTTTTCTGCACATAATAGGTTTGCAAAATGCCTAGCTAAGCAGTCCATTCCCAAGATGACGTCAAAGTTTTTCATCTCAAGTTGAATCAAGGTTACATCCAAAGTCTTCTCATCAATATGAACTGGACATGGTCCATAACCCTTTTCTAATTCCACTTCTAATCCCATAAGCGATCGTAGAAACAGTTTGTAGTCTAAAGATTTGAGGGGTAGATTCAGTTTCTTTTCAATTGACACAGATATAAAAGAATGAGTAGCTCCAGAATCAAAGAGTACTCTAGCGGGTATGCCATTAATAGGTACAATACCTGTGATTTATTTTAGTTTAGTCTACATGCTCATACAATGTAACATAAAATGAAAGGTTCAGGTCATACCTGTGACCACATCAGGCGATGCGGCAGCATCCTCAGACATAACAGCATAAACCCTTCCTTGCTGTAGTTTCTTCCTGGGCTTAGGACATTATCTGGAATAATGTCCCACTTGATTGCAGTTATAGCATTTTACTCCTTCATTATTTTGCTTTTGTTGCGGTTGAGCTGCTGGAGTAGTCTTGGCTGCAGCATTAAAGCCTTGAGTACGGAAGGGTTTGAATGTCCTTGTATTCTCTTTGTTGTATGAATTTCCATTTGGCCTTTTAATACTCCTATTTTGAGCAAAGTAGCTCTCCTTCTGGCTCGACTACTCGAGCAATCTGTACTGCTTCGTTGTAAACTTTCTTTTCTAAGCCCAAAACATGCTCACGGATGCTCCCCCTGTGTCCCATGACGAACCTTCGGGTCTTAGTATTTTCCTCTTGCATGCTTGCGGGTGCAAAGAAAAATAGCTCTTCATAACGCTGTTGGTATGCATCCACGGTCATTTTCCCCTGATATAAACTCAGGGACTCTCTCTTCATAGAATCTCTAAAACTTCTAGGGAAATACTTCTCAAAGAATGCCTCTTTATATATAGCCTAGGTTAATTAGGTGTGCTTAGTTAACAGATAAGTCCGAGTGGACTTCTACCAGTGGTGTGCATCGCCTTTCAGCATAAAGGTTGCACACAGTACTTTCTCCTCCTCATTTACCATCATCATCATAAAATTTCTTTCCATTTCATCAATCCAGTGTGCTGGCCACAAAGGATCTGCTGGCTTACCATTATATTCTTTGGTCTTCATTTTCAGAAAATGCTCGATCAGTCAGGAGTGGCCCAGCTATGGAGCATAGGCCCCATACATAGGTGGTTGATACTAGTAACTGCCTTGAGCTACCTTAGGATTCTGTACTTGGGCCTGCATGACTGGTGTTTGAGGTGCATTGGGTACCGTATTACTTCCCCCAGTACTGTGCTAGCCTGCCCTACTGGCATAGGTGTTGTATGGGCAGCTAAAAAAGCCATCCCCATAGCAGCTTGCATATTGACTTGCACCTGCTGTATTTGCTGCAGCTGTTGTGCCAAGTTCATTATGGCTGTAGCCAAATCCGTAGGTGGGGCTGGTAAGTTTGTAAGATTTGCCTGGCCACTAGCTACTGGTGGTGCCGTATTCAGATTCTCCCGTGCTTCAGGATTTACATGGTTGTCTTCCTCCATAGGTGGTGGTGGTGGAATTGGGTTATGGCTTTGTCTGGTCAGTCTTCACCCAGCCATTTCCTATTCTGGTGGTAGTAGTGTCTGTAAACAATCATAGCACATGTGAGGCAATCAATATAAGTTGTTCTCAAGTCAAAAATCCAACTAATCAATATAAATTTCAAAATTTTCAGATCATTCTGACAAAATACTGTATTTTCCATCATAGGGTTGATGGTAGGGTCGGTCCTTATGCGACCATAGGGTATGCGACCCTGATAAACACTGTCAACTTACCGAGAGCCTAGGGTGGATCGTTGGGTCGGTATATGTCCGACCCTAGGTCCGACCCATGGTTCTCTGTCAGATCACCAAGAGCCTAGGGTCGATGGCAGGGTCGATAATTGTCCAACCCTAGGTCCGACCCCTGGTTCTCGGTCAGATCACCGAGAGGCTAGGGTCGATGGTAGGGTCTGACGTAGGGTCGCATATTTTGGTTGAATTGTGCGACCCTACGATCCAGAATCAGGTTTTTAAACCCGATTTTGGATTCATTTCCCATTCTTTCTCCTTCATTCCAACTCAACCCGGTTCCCTGAGTTTCTACAGTATCGACCCCTAGTGTTTGGTGATCATATCTTCCGTTCGCAACTTCCGCTCCTTCTCTTCAGGTATGCTCTCTACTGTTTCACATTTTTTATGCTTTCTAAACAAGGTTTTTGTCCATTTATATCGTTTTCTTCACATTATTCTTTTTTTAACCGTAAAAATTTAAATTTTATTGGGGGCGTTTTCTATTGGTCACCCAATGGATGAAAGCCCTAAAAAATATTTGATTTTTATCGATTGGTTATCGAGAAACTTGAAAATTTCCATTTTTGACCTAATTTTCAAGATTTTTCAAATTTATTGAAATTTCGTCAAATTCGATCTTTCTAGATTAAATTTCCAATTGTATGAGCCTTGCAGGATGGTTTAGAACCTACGTAAGTCCTCCTGCCCAAGTGTTTGGGTGAAAAGTGAGGCTTTTGACCAATTTATGCAGTTATAATGCCGAAATTTTTGGGGTTTTCACCATTACTGATCTATTATTTGTTTTCTTAATTTTGGTAGATAATATGGCTCGTACCAACGTGCCTAGGGCTCATGACCTAGTTCGTTTCCGCTCCAACGAGGCCGAAGCTCAGTATGCTTGCTATGAGCGTAAGAAAGTAGAGGGAGGTCGCTGTGTGGACTTGTCTTGTCTAGCCTTGTTCAATGTGGAGGGGGCATTTGGTGACATGGGCTGGCTCCCTATGATCACCTATGATGCTTGTACCCGTTCGGATTTGGTGAGACAGTTCAATTGCAATCTCCAGGTAGTGGGGGATCACAATGACACAGGGAGGGGTAGGGAGCTCAGGATCACGAGCTATGTCAAAGGGGTAGAGGTTTCCTTTGACTACCAACAGTTGGCTGATCTTCTGGGCATATCAAATGATGGCCCTTTGGTGTACTGTGCACCCAGGGAGCCCCAGTTCCTTTCCTTGGAGATTCGTGCTAAGATTGACAGTCAGCTTATCAGAGATGATCGCTGGGAGATGAAAGCGATCAACCTACGTCCAGAGCCTCGGGTGTACTCCAAGATCATCCAGCACAACCTGATACCCCAGAGTGGACACTATGAGAGGATCACCCAGTTGACCCAATATGTCCTCTACTACATTTGCACTAGGAAACCTGTCTGCCTACCTTACATTATCCTGAGGATGATGATCCGTGCTACGCTGCCTGGTCAGATAGGCAACCTTCCCTACGGACGTCTAATCACTACTCCGCTCACCCGCCTAGGCGTTGATTTAGTAGATGAGATGATTCAGGGGAAGACCTTCTCATCGGTTCTGGACTGGGAGGACATCTGTAGGATGGGTATGCGGGATGCTCAGGTCAAAGATGATGAAAAGAATTCTCTGGTGCATCCTCGTACTCGGGTAGAGGTAGCAGACGCTGAGGCGGCAGCAGCAGCAGCAGCTAGAGCAGGGGTCCATGGGGGTGATGCTGAGGATGAGGATCGCATGTATATGGATGTAGATGCTATACCTCCTCCATCACCTCCACATCTACTGGGGCTGGTCCATCTCGGGCTCCTTCACACATGGCTGGTCCTTCACACCCACCATCTCATGATATGATGGGATTTTTACGTGAGATCAGAGAGGCACAGCGCGTGACAAACTTGAGAGTGGCAGAGCTTCTAGATGCTCAGTGCACGATAGATAGAAGAGTGGGTGAGCTTTTAGATGCTCAGCATGCGTCTGATCAGCGGATGGCTGAGTTGATAGTTAGTCTCCAGACAACCCAGACTCAGGTAGCCTGGTTGACTAGAGTGTATGCTGAGGACTACGACAGAGATCACGAGGCACCTCCTCCTCCATCACCTCCAGCTCCATGATGTATATTTTCTTTTTATCTTTTTCTTTTGTACTATAAAGTAACTGTCCGGGTTGTGGACTGTTCTTTGCTTTGGATATGTATAAACGTGATTTTTATTTGATGTATATAAAACTTGTTTCTCCTTTTTATACATGCATTATTCCCTTTTTTAATTTTTGTCTCAAACAACACAGGTGCTTACAGTGTGTTCTTATTAATGCTTTTAAATTTTATCCTAACTCAGTTTACAAACTTTTGTGGAAATATACTGGTTTAATAGACAGGGCTTGAGAGCTCTAATATAAAGTTGTCACACCCCAATTTCACTCAATTCAGAATGGTGTGATGAATCGCTAACTAACCAACGGTTCAACCAGGATCTCGAATAGGCTGTGTCCATTTTCTTAAACCATACACATCAATAATAATCAGAGTAAATACACAATAGTGGAAGTCTTTATACTAAGGAACTAAGAGTCTAACAATTATAAAATAATAAATTATCCAATTATCCTCCATTAACTAAGACATAAAATAAAATATTTAATCAATTACATCGTCTATATAAGTTGAATAAAATTCTAACAGAAAACACAAGAGTTGCACTAGCATGACGAATCATGCGACTCCACCATAACTTCAGCGTCCATCACCGCCGCATGTGCATACATAGGAGCATTCACATAGTCATCAACAGTGGTACCTACATCATCAAAAAAAAGTATTCGACGTCGAAAGGTGAGCACACATCATGGCTCAGTGAGCAAACAAAACAATGCAATAAACATACGCATGCATTCAATTCATATCTTTAGTCTGGTTCAAAAGTTTGCAATGTGCTATAGAAAGGTTTGGTGGCTGCCTCACCTCTATACACAGGGTGTGTAAGCCCACCCAACGGATCAAATACCATTGTCATCCACATAATCCCCACCATGGAATAGAGATAGAGCTAAGTGCTTAGGACCGCACCACATCACACTTCCCCTGATGCTCTACCCACACCAACATGTAAGCCCCTGTTGGCAAGGGCTTGCAAACTGGGCTCGCAACTAACCAATCCTAATACCAAACAGTGTATCCAAGGCCTCACCCCAGCATCTCTCAATACGTCAATAGAGATAGAGCTAAGGCCCCCCGACAGAGTTAGAGACTACATGGCCGAGACCACCTCCCCTGATGCCCTACGACGTAATAGTTCTGCTAAGGTAATGGCGATACGATGATGTCAATGGACAAGACTTGAGTAGAGATAGGGCTAAAGTGCTTAGGACCGCACCGCATCACACTTCCCCTGATGCCCCACTCGCATCAATTACACCACACACATACATTCACATGCCTATTCCTAGCATCATCATCATCATCATGCTGTAAATAAACTGAATTAAATATGCATGAACAATAATAACAGGAATTGTAGATGACATGTGATATGCACATTACAATCATACAATCATAGCATCATACATGGTATTAGACTAAATAAATGAAAACAGTTTATTATTAGCCAATTAGTTTAGGTCTTGTTCCCTCTTCATTGATTGAGTGTTGATCCTCGTTCAAGCTTTATGAATCACCTTTAAATCAGTAGAAAGGCCTAACAAGTCGATAGATTTTAATTAGAATTAATTCCAACAAATTTAGACTAGCTAAAATCATAGGGTCGCAGGTAGAGCAGCACCTAGGGTCGGTTACCAATCGACCCTAGAGTGTAGGGTCAGACATGGTGTCGGTTACCAATCGACTCTATGTGCGACCATACCTTCCCTGGGACTTCCCGAGGGCATGTGATCGATCATGTGGTCTTGTAGGTCCATTCTAAGATTGTTCTATGGCTCATAAGTATGATTTTTACACACTTTCCGTTGCCTATGATGATTACTTCCATGGATTCCATTGGAACTCATCCATGGATGGATGATTTTAGTTTCTCTTAATCCTAACTTCTTCATAATCCATTCTACACTCTTAATTTATGAAGGGACTTAGATTCATATCTGAAGTTGGCTGAGATTTAGAGGTTTCTCTGAACTTCCTCCTCTTCCTTAGTATTTTCTTCAATTTTCCTTCTATTCTTCTTTTCCTTCTCTTTCTCTTTTCTCACTTTCAATTAGGGTTCTAAAAGGAGTGAAAGAGGCTATGGGACGTCCTTTTTATAGAGGAAAACCTTCCAAAATAAGTCCAATTGAGTTTAGGAAAGAACCCCTTAGAATTAGGAAAGTTTCCTAATTTACAATTTCTGTCTATAATCGTAGAGTCAGACGTAGGGTCGTAGGATCCGTCGACCCTATGTTTTTCTAGTCATGCGACCCTACGACTAGAAAATCATAGGTCGGACTTCTGTTGAGGTGGGGTCGACCCTACCTGTTTAGGCATGCGACCCTACCTTCACATTTACTGCTTTTGGGTCATACTCATACCTGGTCTTGTGATTTTCTTTACGCACTTGGTCCACTTGGCTCGACCTTGATAGGTAAACCTGGTACAAGGTGGTAAGACCGATTAGTTCGATACGGGTCTTACATAAAGTGCTTAGGACCGCACTGCATCACACTTCCCATGATGCCCTACCCATACCAACTGTCACACCCCAATTCCGCACTATTGAGAATGGTGTGATGAACCGCTAATAAACCAACGGTTCAACCAGGATCTCAAATAGGCTATCCCCGCGTTATCCAAACTCACGCACATTCATAATCATAATCAGAATAAATACACAATAGCGGAAGTCTTATAATAACATGAACTGAAAAACTAAATGATATTAATAATTTAATAGCAAATTATTCTGTTTTCAACTAAGACATAATTAATTATCAAATACATGTCTTAATAAATCTAATAAAGAACCTATAAAATATCTAATCAAATACACACGAGTTGCACTCGCAAGAGGAGTAGTGTGTATCCACTTCAGCTTCAACTTCTATCACCGTTACGTTCCCATACGCAGACGCATTCACATAGTCTTCAACGGTATAACCTGCATCATCAACTAAAAATATTCGACGTCGAGGGGTGAGCACACATCATGGCTCAGTGAGTAGCCAAAACAATGCAACTATACATATGCATGCAAAAAGTTAATTTATATCTTTGGTCTGGTATATAAGTTTGCAGTATGCAATAGAAAGGTTTAGGTAGCCAAAGGTCGCGTTTATTGACTCCGCCTCTATACACGAGTGTGTGACGTTACCCGAAGATCACGTTTATCGTCAACTCACATGCACCCAATCATGAACATTATATAACAAAGGTTACGTTTATTACTATATAGTGCCATACCAACACGTAAGCCCCAGTTAGCGAGGGCTGCAAACTGGGCTCGCAAATAACCAATCCTAATGCCAAAAAGTGTATCCAAGGCCTCACCCCAGCATCCCTCAGAATGTCCATAGAGATAAAGCTATGGCCCCCCGATAGAGTCAGAGACTACAAGGACCGAGACCACCTCCCCTGATACTCTATGACATAATAGTTCTGCTAAAGTAATGGCGATACGACAATGCTAATGCACAAGATTTGAGTTAGAGATAGAGCTAAAGTGCTGAGACCCGCCAAAGGTTAACGTTTATTGACGTTCTCATCACACCTCCCCTGATACTCGCTCGCATCAAGCACATCAACCACACACATACAAGCACATGCCTATTCCTATCATCATCATCATCATGTTATAAACAATAAAGTAAATATGCATGAACAAGTAATAGAAATATTGGATGGCATGCTGTATGCACATTACAAACATATTTGCATAGAATCAAGCATAGCATAGGACTCAAGAAACAGAAAACAGTTTTATTATTAACCAGTTTAGTTTGGAGTTCTGGTTCCTCACCTTAGCTTGCTAATAGATACTTTTCCAAGCTTTATAATCACCTTTATATTGTTATTGTATTGCTAGAAGCCCTAACAAAGTCGATAGAATTTAATTAGAATTAATTTTAGATTTAAAAACTACTTTGTTAACTGAGGGTCGGAGGTAGGGTTGGAGTCAGGATCGACCCTGGGTGCGACCCTCCCTTAACTCTGAACTTCCCGAACACTGAGGGTCGATGATCAGGAACACCTAGGGTCGGATGGTCATCGACCCTTGGTGCGACCCTTTGTGCACTTTGGTCTAGTTTCTACTTTTTAGTCCATTCTTCGTGTTTGGGGTCCTATGGCTTGCTTCTACATTCCATTCAACATTCATTCCATGGTCTGAAACCATGAATCATCTACCTAGATAGCTTTCATGCATTCTCCTAGGGTTTTTCATGAAAACCTAACCATGGATTGATGGTTTGGGTTTCTCTGAGATCACACTCTCAACAATAACTAACCTAGGGTCTGTAGAAACTCATGGAATTAGCATCCATACCTGAGAAGATTACTCCTTCTCTGAAATTCTTCTCATTTTTGCTAAGTTCTCTTGCTTGCCTCTCTTCTTCCTCTTTTCCTTCTCCTCTCTTTCTCTCAATTCAATTAGGGTTGTGAAAGGAGTGAAAGTGGCTTAGGGACATCCTCTAAATAGAGTAGGAATATCCAAAAATAAGTCCCTTTGAGATTAGGAAAGAATCCTATTCAAAAATATGGAAATTTCTAAATTTCTATTTTCTACGGTAATCGAGGGTCGATGGGAGGGTCGATGATCCCGTCGACCCTAGGGGTATATGTTGTCCGACCCTCCCTCCAAAACCGAGGGTCTGACTTTCTGTTTTGGGAGGTCCGACCCTGCTTAGCTGGGTATGCGACCCTTCCCCTATTTTAAGTGTTTTTGGGTCGATTTGATACCTGGGATCTCGATCTCCTTTACGCCCTTGTTCCATTTGACTCGACCATAATGGGTAAACCTGGTTCAAGGTGGTAAGACCGGGTTAGATTGACACGGGTCTTACAACTCCCCCCAACTTATAAAAATTTCATCCTCGAAATTGTACGTACCTTCTGAATCAAATAAGTAAGGGTATTGCTTTCTCATAGCATTATCTTCTTCCCATGTAATTTCTTCCATGTCTCTACTTTTCCATATGACCTTAACATAGTAGATATCTTTGTTGCGTAGACGTTTTCGACTAGTGATTTCTGTTGGTGTTACTTTAAATGTCAAATCATCAGTCAATTCCGGCAAATCAACTGTCAAAACATGCGTTGGGTCTTTGACATACTTCTTCAATAAGGAAATATGAAGTAAGTCATGCACACTTGACATAGATGGTGGTAGTGCTAACTGATAAGCTACTTTTCCACGTTTAGCTAGAATTTCATACGGCCCGACATATCTTGGACTTAGCTTCCCTTTCTGTCCGAACATCTTCAATCCTCGCATAGGCGATACTTTAAAAAATACTTTATCACCTACGACGAACTCCAGATCTCTTCGTCGAGTATCTGCATATTGCTTCTTACGGTTCTGAGCTGTTCTCACTGTTTCCTTGATGATGTTGACCACTCGACAAGTCTCTTCAACAAATTCTGGTCCAACAATACTACGTTCTCCAACTTCATTCCAAAACAAGGGAGTTCGACACTTCCTGCCATACAGTGCTTCATAAGGTGACATTTGTATGGTAGCCTGATAGCTATTGTTATAAGCGAACTCGATCAATGGTAATCTTTCATCCCACGATCCTTTAAAATCAATCACACATGCTTGTAGCATATCTTCTAGAATCTGGATTGTACGCTCCGACTGTCCATCTGTCTGTGGGTGGAATGCAGTACTGAACTTTAACGTTGTACCCATAGCCTTTTGCAATCCTTCCCAAAACTTAGAAGTAAATCGTGGATCTCTATCGGACACAATGCTTTCTGAACGCCATGTAATCAAACAATGTTATCCACATACCGCTTCGCTAACCTTTCTAGTGTATACTGAGATCATATAGTTATAAAGCGAGTTGTTTTAGTCAGATGATCCACAATGACCCAAACTGCGTCAACTACTCGATGAGTCAATGATAGTCCCGTGACGAAGTCCATAGTGATACAGTCCCATTTCCATGCTGGTTCCGGTAGTGGCTGCAACAATCCTGCGGGTCTTTGTCGTTCAGTCTTTACTTTCTGACAATTTAGGCATTGAGACACGAACTTGGCTACATCTGCTTTTATTCCCCTCCACCAATATAGTTTCTTCAGATCATGATACATCTTTGTACTTCCAGGATGTATCAAATAGATGGTGGTATGGGCTTCTTTCATCAGTCGGTGTCTAATCTCCATACATTCTGTTTCAGGTACACATATTCTTCCTTTGTATTTCAGTACTTTCTCGTCATCCAAGGTGAACTCAGGGTTAGTCCTACCTTTCTCAATATCTTCTTGTACTATTCTCAGATAAGGATCTGCTTTGATAGCTGTCTTCACTTCATCCACTATATCCGGTATAATCTTCAATGCCGCGAACATATTTGAAAACCGATGAATAAACCCTTGATTATCTGATTCATCCGTTGTATCTATCACATAATGCTCGTTGCCGTGATTGAATACCATTCCGGTGGTACACATTGCTGCGGTCGTGCTAACTTCTCCTTGAGATTTTATCATTACTTTTCTGCTTAATGCATCCGCTACTACGTTCGCTTTTCCCGGATGATACTGGATATCACAGTCATAGTCTTTCAATAGTTCCAGTCATCTTCGTTGTCTCATATTCAACTCCTTCTGATTAAATAAATAAGTAAGACTTTTATGGTCCGACTTAATCCGAAATTTCTCTCCGTATAGGTAATGTCTCCATATCTTGACAGCATGTACTACTGCCGCTAACTCCAAATCATGAGTGGGGTAGTTTTTTACATGTAACTTCAATTGTCATGAAGCATAAGCAATCACTTGCTCTCCTTTCATAAGCACACATCCTAGTCCCAGTCCCGACGCATCAGTGTTTAAGGTAAACGTCTGTCCTGGAATAGGAATAATCAAAATTGGATCGGATATCAATCTGGTCTTCAGTGTTTGGAAACTCTTCTCACATTTATCGGTCCATGCAAACTTTTCACCCTTCTTAGTCAAACTGGTGAGAGGTATGGCAATCCGATAATAGTCTTTATGAATCTCCGATAATAACTAGCTAGACCCAGAAAACTTCTGATTTCCGAAACGCTCTTTGGTGCTTCCCACTATGATTCCTTCAGCGGATCTTGCTGGGATCCACTTTGATTCCTTCAGCGGATACTACATGGCCTAGAAATGCTACTTCACTTAGCCAAAACTCGCACTTTGAAAATTTGGCATATAGCTTCTCTTTCCTTAAACGATGTAGGGCTGCGTTTAGGTTCTTGATATGAGTTTCCTTGTCCTTGGAATATACCAATATGTCATCAATAAATACTATAACCGACGTATCCAACATATCGTGGAAAACTCGGTTCATAAGTTCCATGAACGTTGCTGGTGCATTAGTTAATCCGAAAGACATAACCAAAAATTCATAATGTCCGTATCTGGTCCTGAATGCTGTCTTTGGAATATCACCTTCTTTAATCTTTAGCTGATGATGGCCTGATTAAAGATCGATCTTAGAAAATACTCTTGCTCCTTGTAACTGATCGAACAAGTCATCGATCCGAGGTAGTGGATATCGATTCTTGATTGTCAATTTATTCAACTCCCGATAGTCGATACATAATCGAACGCTACCATCCTTCTTCTTTACGAACAACACCGGTGCACCCCATGGAGATATATTGGGTCGAATATAACCCTTGTCCAACAATTCTTGTAGTTGCACCTTCAGTTCCTTCAGTTCCGTAGGAGCCATCCTATAAGGTGCTTTTGATACGGGTGCGGCTCCAGGTATAAGGTCTATTACAAACTCCGTGGCTCGGTCGGGTGGTAATCCAGGTAGTTCTTCCGAAAATACGTCAGGATAGTCCCGCACGACATCAATATCTTCCATTCGTGGTGCTTCCTTGGTTAGGTCGACCACGGATACTAGATACCCGATTGCCCCTTTCTCAAGGCACTTCTTAGCCTTTAGTGCTGAAAGTATGAGCTTGCGTCTCCGGGGAAGTTTGGTTCCCGAGAAACTTAATTCTGCTCCTTCTTTGTCTTTGAACGTTAGCTTCTTTTCGACGCATAATAGATTTGCAGAATGCCGAGCTAACCAGTCCATTCCCAAGATGACATCAAAGTCTGCCATCTCAAGTTGTATCAAGGTTGCATCTAAAGTCTTCTCTCCAATGAGAACTGGACATGGTCCATAACCTTTCTCTAGTTCCACTTCTAACCCCATCGGTGATCGTACAAGTAATTTGTAGTCTAATGTTTTGATGGGTAATTTCCTCTTCTTTCCAAATGACACAGATATAAATGAATGAGTAGCTCCGGAATCAAAGAGTACTCTGGCGGGTACGCCATTTATAGGTACAATACCTGTGATTTATCTTTACTTAGTGCACATGCTCATTCAATGTAATAACAACTTTAAAAGTTTTAGTCTTATCTGTGACCACATCGGGTGATGCAGCTGCATACTCTGACGTAACAGCATATACACGTCCCTGATGGAATTGCTTCTTGGGCTTAGGGCACTCCCTTGCCATATGCCCCGGCTGGTTGCAGTTAAAACACTTCAGGACTTCAGAGTTTGGCTTTGGTGTGGTTGAGCTACTAGAGTAGTCCTGGTTGCAGCAGTAAAATTCTGAGGACGGAAAGGCTTATATGTCTTGTTATTGCCTCCGTTGTAAGAATTTCCGGCTGGCCTTTTGATGCCTCGGTTTTGAGTAAAATAACTCTCCTTCTGGCTCGATTCTATAACTCGAGCGATTTGGACAGCTTCATTATAAATTCTCTTTTCTAAGCCTAGAACATGTTCTCTGATGTTTCCTCTTAGTCCCGTGACAAACCTACGGGTTTTAGTTTCTTCTTCTTGCATACTCAGTGGTGCAAAGAAAAACAGCTCTTTATAACGCTGTTGGTACGCATCCACTGACATCTGTCTCTGATAAAGACTCCGGAACTCCTTCTCCATCGAATCTCTGAAGCTCCGTGGAAAATATTTCTCAAAGAAGGCTTCTTTATATATAGCCCAGGTCAGTAGGGCGTGCTTGGTCAGTAGATATGCCTTCGTTGACTTCCACCAATGATGTGCGTCGCCCGTGAGCATGAAGGTGGCACACAGTACTTTCTCTTCCTCTGTGATAGTCATCATGAGGAAATTTCTCTCCATCTCGTCTATCCAGTGTGCTGGCCACAATGGATCAGACGGTTTGCCGTTGAATTCCTTAGGATTCATCTTCAAAAATCTCTCCACTAGTCGGGAGTGGTCCAGCTGATTTTGGGGGTTTGCCCCAAACATGTTGTGTAGATACTGGTAATCACCCTAAGCTGCTCCTGGAACCTACACTGGAATCTGTGCAGCTGGTTGCTGAGGTGTCTGATGAGCTGGGTGGTTACCCACCGGTGCTGCACTGGCTTGTCCTGTGTACATGGGTGCAGCCTGAGTGGCTTGGAACATAATTCCCATGGCAACCTGCATCTGAGCCTGCGCGTGTTGCATTTGCTGCAGCTGTTGTGCCAAATTCATCACCACGGTTGTTAGCTCTGGTGGTGGAGGTGGAAAATTTGTAGGGTTTGCCGGTTCTGGATTACCCGATGCATAATTATTTTCTTGACTAGTCTCCTCCATGGGTGGTGGTGGTGGGACTGCATTTTGGGTCTGCCGGGTCACTCTACGTCCAGCCATAATTCCTTTCGCTAATTGGTGGTGCCTGGAAATCATCAAAATAGGTGAGAAGTCATTTATA